>AWOL01S0075579.1:15445-27920 GCA_000715115.1 Nicotiana otophora | reverse complement strand
AGAATGAGGGAATTTATTTCAAGTTTAAGTCATCAGGCGCCCACCTGAAGAACGAGGGAATTTATTTCAAGTTTTAAGTCAACATCAGGCGCCCACCTGGAGAATGAGGGAATTCATTTCTATTTTAAGTCAGCACAGGCGCCCACCTGGAGAATGAGGGAATTTATTTCAAGTTTAAGTCAGCACATGCGCCCACCTGGAGAATGAGGGAATTTATTTCAAGTTTAAGTCATCAGGAACCCACCTGGAGAACGAGGGAATTCATTTCAGTTTTAAGTCAAAATCAGGCACCCACCTAGAGAACGAGGGAATTTATTTCACGTTTTAAGTCATCAGGCGCCCACCTGGAGAACGAGGAAATTCATTTTAGTTTTAAGTTATCAGGTGCCCACCTGGAGAACGGGGGAATTCATTTCAGTTTTAAGTCAGAATCAGGCATCCACCTGGAAAACGAGGGAATTCATTTCAAGTTCTAATTTAGCAGGCGCCCACCTGGAGAATGAGGGAATTCATTTTAAATTTTAATCATTAGGCACCCACCTGGAGAATGACGGAATTTATTTCAAGTTTTAAGTCATCAAGCGCCCATGTGGAGAACGAGGGAATTTATTTCAAGTTTTAAGTCAACATCAGGCGGCCACTTGGAGAATGAGGGAATTTATTTCTGTTTTAAGTCAGCACAGGCACCCACCTGAAGAATGAGGGAATTTATTTCAAGTTTAAGTCATCAGGCGCCCACCTGGAGAACGAGGAAATTCATTTTAGTTTTAAGTTATCAAGCGCCCACCTGGAGAACGAGGGAATTCATTTTAGTTTTAAGTCAAAATCAGGCACCCACCTGGAAGACGAGGGAATTCATTTCAAGTTCTAAGTTAGCAGGCGCCCACTTGGAGAATGAGGGAATTCATTTTAAATTTGAAGTCATCAGGCGCCCACCTGGAGAATGAGGGAATTTATTTTAAGTTTTAAGTCATCAGGCACCCATGTGGAGAACGAGGGAATGTATTTCAAGTTTTAAGTCAACATCAGGCGCCCACCTGGAGAATGAGGGAATTCATTTATGTTTTAAGTCAGCACAGGCGCCCACCTAAAGAATGAGGGAATTTATTTCAAGTTTAAGTCATCAGGCGCCCACCAGGAGAACGAGGGAATTTATTTCAAGTTTTAAGTCAACATCAGGCGCCCACCTGGAGAACGAGAAAATTCATTTCAAGTGTTAAGTCAACATCAGGCACCCACCTAGAAAACGAGGGAATTCATTTCAAGTTTTTAAAGGCAGCAGGCGCCCACCTGGAGTATGAGGGAATTTATTTCAAGTTTTAAGTCATTAGGCACCCACCTGGAGAATGAGGGAATTTGTTTCAATTTTCAAGTCATTAGCAGGCGCCCACCTGGAGAACGAGGGAATTCATTTCAAATTTCAAGTCAGTTGCAGGCGCCCACCTGAAGAACGAGGGAAGTCATTTCAGAATTCAATTCAAGTTAGAAGTACATAAGCTCGCTTCAAGAATGCAAGTCGACAGTCCGAGATGACCAAAAGAAGAAGTCTCAATCCAGAATAAAGAAAAAAAAGAAGAAATGAATTCAAAATGTAGAAGCAGATGAAAAGATATGGGCTGCTCAAGACATGACTGAAGTCACAAGCTTTGCATGTCCCGTCTTGATCCGAAGAAGCTGAAGAGATGAATCTGCACCTGCAGCTAGCAAGTATCAAGGTTCAAATCAAAAGTCTGCATGAAGAACCATTCAAGACTCAAGATCAAGCTTCAAAAGACTTATAGATAGGAGTCTTGTAACTCATAGCTGACAGGCTTAGTTAGTCTTTTTTATTTTTGATTTTGATGTAATAACAGGATCGCAGACCGGAACCTCGACGGAACGGTATCTCACTTGACTCTCTCATCCTCTTCACACACTCCATTACTTCTGAACTACACGTAGCCTGATATCTTTATAGCCAAGGATATGTAGGCAGCTCAGATACCAGGGCTCGGTCACAATCTTTTGTCCGTCTTTGTTTCGTTTTGAATAAGCGTCGGGTCATAAACCAAATACGTTGCTTAGTGTTCTTCGCTCCGAAAACTCTTCGTGTTTCCAAGCAAAGAGGGAAAGCTGTAAGCACGTAATGTTTGACCCGCGCAACTTTTAAAAGTAATATTTTAAAAAAAAAATAGTTATTTATTTTTTATTTTAATAGGATTTCAGTCAACTTTTTGTTTTAGTTTTAAAACATAAGTTTAAAAAAAAAAATAGTTTTATAATATATATATTTTTTTCTTATTATATATTTTTGTTAGCTTATTAGTATTTTATGATATTTATAATATTTTAAAAAAAATCAAAAATATTTTCATTTTTAATCTATAGTTCACTTTAATAGTTTATTCTTATTAACTAAGATTAATTAGTATATTTTGATAGTATTTTTATTTTTATTCAAAAGAAAAAATTGAATTTGGGCCAATTGGGAGCTTATTTTCGAATTTTAGTGGACCAGTAAGACAAATGGCCATTCTTCCCAATCCCTTTTAGCCCAAACCCTTTTCTCACCCATCAAACCCCTCCCTTAATCATAGCCATTGATCTACTTTCATCCAATGGCCAATACACACTCCCCACTATAATATAAAAACCAAATTAACACCCAAAAACCCTAGGAAAATTCCCCCACTTCATACGCAAAAAAGAACCAGCAGCTGCAACCTACACAAAAAACAGAGCACCTGAGATCTAAAAACAATACAGAGGAGAAACGAGAGAAAAGGGGACAGCTTCTCCTTCCTCAAAGTAGCGGCTCCATGAAGTAGCCATAAACAACTCTGAAAATCAGAGAAATCCACCCACCATCCTCCATTAAACCACTCTCAAAATCACCACAAATAACCTGAAATCAGTCCCCAAAATGCAGAAGTAAAGTGACCTTCAAATCTCCATGAAAACCGGCCATTTTCGTCCCTAAAAACAACCTTCAAGTCCAGCCCCCATCACCCATGAAGATCACCCAAAAACAGCCTTGTTTCGACACCAAAAACTCCAACAATCAAACACCAAATGCAGTAAAAAACACCAGCAAAACGTCATTCAAATCTACGAATTTCCAGCAGTAAAACGTAGCAGAAAACTCGGTCAAAACCACCCAAAATCAGTTGCGTCTCAACACCGAACCACTGTTGAGTTTCGAGTTTTACCGGTAGGCTTCGAGGTCGCCGCTCGCCGCTCCGAGGTCCGGTTCGACGGTCTTCGCTCTTTTGTTCAGTATTCTTCTCAGCGGCTGCCATTAAGGTTCCTTTCTTCCGATGTGCATTTAATTGAATACTAAGTTCATGGATATATGATTTTGTCTTTATGTGATTTGTGAGATTAAAATAATTCTCTTATTAACTTTTGTTCCATCCTATTATTGGGCTTTGCTGGTTTATTGCTTAAGTGGTTGATTTTTGGTACACAGTGGGTGTTAGATTTAGAAGAAAAATTCATGCTTGGCAATTGATAATTAGGAGCTAATTTATTCCTTAATGGGTCATATGGTATCTTTTGAGAATGAAGCTTTTAAGTTCATTTGGTTTAGGTAGAAGCTGGCTTAACCTTTCAAGTAGTAAGTTTGGCTATTCAATTATTTTGGCCATGGAGTGATCGTTTTTTTTTTTTGGAAAATCAAACTTGGGCGAAATAATTTGATCTTTTTAAGGCTCAAAGTATTTGAAAAGATTATTTTATCTCTTGTATATTAATATAAATAATAATAACTTATCGAACATCGTAGCTTGCTTTAGGCACGATTAATAATGAATCATCGTGGCCATGGGTACGGTTCCCGTGGCATGGTCACGATACATAAATCCCATTCGGATGTGTATTTCATGTGACCCGACCACAACTTCTATTAATAATTAAAATAAGCATATTGTAAATCGCGGGTGCATTTCATGTGGCGCGGTTTGCGACGTGTGCCAAAATGACAAGTGTACGACATCGCGACTTGTTCAAAATGATTCCATAAAAAATTAAAAAGCAGTAAAAGGTAAAATAATGCATAAAAGGTNAATAATAATTAAAATAAGCATGTCGTAAATCGCGGGTGCATTTCATGTGGCGCGGTTTGCGACGTGTGCCAAAATGACAAGTGTACGACATCGCGACTTGTTCAAAATGATTCCATAAAAAATTAAAAAGCAGTAAAAGGTAAAATAATGCATAAAAGGTTTTAAAACATGTATTAAATCAGATAATTAGGCCAATTATTAATAGTTGAGCGACCGTGCTAAAACCACGGAACTCGGGAGTGCCTCACACCTTCTCCCGGGTTAACAGAATTCCTTACCCGGTATTCTGTGTTCGCAGACCATAAATAGAGTCAAATTTTCTCTATTTTGGATTTAAAATAAACCAGTGACTTGGGACACCATAACTTATTCCAAGTGGCGACTCTAAATTTAATAAATAATTCCATTTCGATTAATGTCACTTTAATTGGAAAAACTCCCTTATCCCCTACCCCCTGCGGGAAAAAGGAGATGTGACAGTAAAGATCATATTTGTTAAAATCTTTTGATACATATCTGTAACGACCCAACCGGTCATTTTGAGTATTTGCACTTCACTCGCTAATTTACGGGCATGAGTAAATCTATATGATGTATTTTAATTTGTGTGAATTGTCAGTTTTGGTTTTCAGGTTATTCGAGACTGATTTGGAAGAATGATTCTCAACTAGAGAGCTTTAAATTTAAAAGAGTTGATCAAGTTTGACTGTTTAGCATTTGACCTCGGATTGGAATTTTGATGGTTCCGTTAGCTCCGTTGGGTAATTTTGGACTTAGGAGCGCATCTGAATTGTGATTTGGAGGTCCGTGGTTGAATTTGGCTTGAAATGGCAAAAGTTGAAATTTTGAAAAGTTTAACAGGAAGTGGACTTTTTGATATCGGGGTCTAATTCCGATTTAGGAATTTGAAGCAGGTCTGTAATGTCAAATGTGACTTGTGTGCAAAATTTGAGGCCAATTGGACGTGATTTGATTGGTTTCGACATCGGCTGTAGAAGTTTGAAGTTTCAAAGTTCATTGATTTCGAGTTGTGGTATAATTCGCCGTTTTGATGTTGTTATGTGTGATTTGAGGACTAGAGTAGGTCCGTGTTATGTTATTGGACTTGTTGATATATTCGGATGGGGTCCCGAGTGGCTCGGATAAGTTTCGGACGAGGTTCAGATCACTTTTGTTGCATAATGCATTGCTGAAGGCTGCTGGTTCTGGTGTGATTGCACATGCGGCTGGTTTTGCGCAGGTGCAATGGTCGCAGAAGCGACAAAGGAGTCGCAGGAGCGAAGGTGTTGCTGGGAGCAGAAGTCCGCAGAAGCGGAGGATTTATTTGCATCTGTGAAGGCGTAGATGCGGTGCGAGAGGAGCAGGAGCGAACTTAAGCGCAGGAGCACAAATAGGACTCGCACCTGCATGTGCGCAACAACGGAGTTTTTACCGTAGGTGCAAAGGAAGACCTCCAGTGCTTCTATATAGAAGCGTGTTTTGGTCGCAAATGCGACACCGCAGAAGCGGTTAATGTGCCGCAGGTGCGAGGTGCTGGGCAGAATGATCAATACAAGAGTTCGCGATTTTGGCTTCATTTTAACACTTCCAAGCTCGGATTGAGGCGATTCTTGCAGCAATTTTCATCTTGTGGACTAGGATAAGTGTTCTTTACTCGGTTTTGGTTATATTTCCTTAATCTATCTTCGTTTTTGTAATTGGATTGTGAATTTTAAAGAGGAAATTGGGGGTTTTGGCCTAAAGTTTCATAATGTGAATTTTTGACTTTTAAACATCGGATTGGAGTCGGATTTGAGCGAAACTAGTATGGTTGGACTCATAATTGAATGAATTATTGGATTTTCTAAATTTTTTCGGGTTCCGAGGTGTGGGCTCGGGTTGGGCTTTTAGCCGGTTTTGGGCTTTTGATTCAAGATTTGATCTTTTTCGACCGGGATTGGTTCCTTTAGCATTGTTTGATGTACGTGAGTTATTTTTTGTTAGTTTCGGGCTGTTCAGAGGTCGGAACGCGCGGGATGTCATATTTGGAGCATCGTTTGGCTTGCTCGGCATTGGTATTGACTTGTTCGAGGTAAGTAACTCTTCTAATCTTGGAGCTGAGGGTATGAACCCTGAATATACGTGTTATGTGTGATTTTAAGGTGACACGCATGCTAGGTGACGGACGTGGGTGTGCACCATGTGAACTCTGATTTCTATTATTTCTGTGGTACTGTGTAGTTACCTGAACTTGTCTGAAATCATGAAATCTCTACGTACTAGAGGTATCGAGTTGTGATTATGTTAGAAACCATGTTTAGGCTACATGCTTATCCTGTTGGGACCCACTGAGTTCATTTCTATTGTTGAGTAATCTGCTTTCATTGCATTACATACTCAGTTATACGCATTCACATGCATATCATATCTCAGTCTCTTTTGTTATTTATTGATGCATCATATCATTGTTTTTGGGTTGGTATCATGACATTGTAAGCTCGAGAGACTGGAGAGATTGCTGACTGAGTGAGGTAGAGGGCCTGATTATGAGGATGATTATGGGATCGGGCTACACGCCGCAACGAGTCAGATTGGCTTACTATAGCACGTTAATTGTCCGTGCAGCACGTGAGTTGTTCGTGCGATTCCAGATATTGATATTATGGCATGTGAGTTGTCCGTGCGGATAATGGCGCTTGGGCTGTAAGAGCCCCTCCGGAGTCTGCACACCCCTAGTGAGCGCAGGTACCTACTGAGTGCGAGTGCCGAGTGTTGAGTGCGAGTGCCGAGTGTTGAGTAACTGGGAGGACGGATCTTTATCACTGATTTGCATCGTATTTGGCATGCGCACTTGACATACATGCATAAAGATGTATTTTTCCTCTTGTTGTATAATATCACGTCATTTATGACCTCTCATAGATTTTGACATATGGGCATTGAGAGACATCTTACACTTGCTATCTGAAAGGAAAATGAAACATACTTATTGTTGAAAGGATTTTTGGGAAAAATCACAGTTTTCAAACTTATTCGTATTTGGCTTTCACTAAAAGATTTGGGTTTTCAATGAGATACTTGAAAAGAAATGCCTATTTTTTATGGAACTATGAACGAACTGAGCATTTTGTTTCTGAGATACCTCTTTTGTTACTTGTACTATGCGGTTATGAACTGTTATGGAATATTGGTGTTGGACCCGACCTTTTGTGTTAGCTTGTCACTACTTCCAACCTAAGGTTAGGTTTGTTACTTATTGAGTACATGGGGTCGGTTCTACTCATACTACACTTCTGCACCTTGCGTGCAGATACTGACTGATGATGATGCTATGTTCGATGGGAGATGGATTTGAAGATGTACCTATGTCTCGTTTGTAGCTGCCTCTTATTCATGGTAGCCTTAGATCTATAAAACTCTGTTAATATCTTTTTCGAACAGATGATGTATTTACTTTATTTCCGCTTGTAAACTCTATTCTTAGAAGCTCATGATTTGTAGTACCAGTCCTTGGGGAATGTATAAGATTCAGATATTTCTTTACTTAATCGCTTTATTAATTGTTATTGGAATTGGTTAGTGGTTAATTGTCTTACCTAGCGGGTTGGGTTAGGTGTCATCACGACTAGTGGATTTTGGGGTCGTGACAGGTGGTATCAGAGCTCTAGGTTCATAAGTTCTACAAATCATGAGCAAGTGTCTAGTAGAGTCTTGCAGATCGGTATGATGACGTCCATACCTATCTTCGAGAGGCTACATGATATTTAGGATATACTTCCTATCTTTCTTTCCTTATCATGAGGCATTGATTCTGCTTGAAGCGTAACTCTTTGAATTCCTTCCACACATTTGTATGTGCATGTGAGCGCTCGATATCAGCTATGCATCGCCGGCTTGTGATTCTATGAATGAGGTTCGAGATGTGTATTGTGTGTTTTGGTGATGGGCCAGTCTGTAGGACTTGAAGCCATGGTTAGACCGCAGCTTAAGCTCGGTAACTTCAGTTGTAACTTTTACATTTGGATTCATATGTCTGGTAATGCCCCTACAAGTGGAATTTGTGGCTCGATGAGCGATGAAATGGCTTTGTGATGAGTATGATATGACTGCGGTATGTGTTAAGATGATTTAAATGCGACGAGAAGTGTTTCCTTCAAATCTAAATGAGGGGCCATTGGGTGCTTGATTTTCATTTTGATGTGACGTACAGTCTCAGTATGAGTGCATTGAAGGATCCTTTATGTTGCTTAATGCTGGAACGAAAAAGGTTCTCATGTCATATTGTCGAGATTAGACTCAGGGAGATTAAGTGATTGCTTAGTAGTTATGGCTGTGAAAGGTATAAAGAGATGTCAGTTTGAGGCTAAGCAGGTGGGTTATAACCAGCGTGGTAATCTACGAATGTGTGGTTTTTATAACATTATGTGGGGGCTTTCTTTTCTACCAGTGGGGTATATTTGTGCGAATTGAGTTTGGAGCAGTTGTAACAATTAACCTGACTATTACGAGGATGAATGCGAGATTTGCAGATGATTTGAGGTATTATATAGTTTGTATTACATGAGCTTACGAAGGATTTAGTTTAATTTCAGTGCGGGATTCTGGAAATAATATAGTATGGGTATCGTGATATTATCGAGTGTTTTGTTCTGTGGCTTTGAGCCAAGTGGTGGAGTTTGCTACCGACGAGTTGATTGTACAGTTACGTGTTGTATTGGTTTCAGTTCGGGGTATACTGGTGAATCAGTTATGACTTGCAGAGGTCGAGATCGAGGATGACTCAGGTAAAGGAAATTCGGAATACAGGATGTATTACACTCTATGGGTATATGGGAATCATAAAATAATTGAGTGGTTATTCGTGAAGGGTGTAGTGTACATGGAGTAGGAATCTGCTCAGTTGCTTATGAGTGTGGGTTACTCCCTTGGGTGTTGGTGTGCTAATAGGGCACAATCGTTCGGTCCATTTGGTCGGTTTAATTGAGATTTGAGTAGAGTGGATGACTCTCGAGAATGGTTCTGACGGATTCAAGATTTATATGTAGCTATTTGGAATTTTCAAGATTTGTATAAGGCTAGAAACTAAGAGTTACATTTGATGGTATCGAGACTTGTGGCATTTTTATACCATTGTGGATTATGCATTTCAGCATCAAGAAGGTGAATGAAATAGTTTTAGGTTCATATAAGGTCTCTTTAGAGTGGGTGTCGCGGTTGTGGTGCTTTGGGGTACTTAAGAGGGAAGTCAGCGGCTTATGGGCCTTAGGGCGTTGTGGTTTTATACTAGGGTCTCTTGTGTGGTGAATTTCGGTTAAGGATCGTGGTGTTCTAGCAAGGAGAAGTATCAATTTGAAGGCAATTTGGAAGGAACTTGGAGAAATAGGACAACGTAGCAGTAAATTGGATCAGTACAGTAATGGATATATCGGTTCTTTAGGTACCTACGATGTGGCTATTCTCCACAGGTGTTTCGTGGCAATGCTCTTGGGTTTTGGAGACCTGCGTGACTGGGTTGAGTTAGAGAGATTCGGTTCTGATAGCTTGGTTATGTGCAAATGGATTTCAAAGAGTTCTCAATAGTTTTTTTTACCACGGTTCGAGGAGTATATTTCCTACCGGCGTGAGGAATATGTTGCGTATTGGGATTTTCTACGGGATGAGATCAAATGGAAGGTTTCTGACTGATCAGGTATGTATTCTGCTTGGGACTCATAGTTGATTATGAGATTCTTGTACTCTTCACAGGATGGCATGGTAGATGCGGTGTTATGTGGGATTGAGATTTGCATGTGCAAGGTCACAGGTCAGTTTGGAAGGGAAGGGCATGATGCGTAGGCAGCATGGACGGTTCCAAATGACTAGGTAACTAATATTACTAATTGGTATGGCTTGATGAGAGTATACATTTCAGAAAGGGCAATGTATTTTGATTTATGGATACTTCACGGGTACTGCGACACTCTCCTGGTTGATCGACTGTTGATAGGGGTGTCAATGGATATTCGAAAATCGACTAAACCGACCGAACCGTATCGCACCGAACCGATTTTTAGGTTTTTTTTAAAGAAATCGTAGGTTTTTATATAAATCTATAATCGCACCGATAATTAGGGTAGGTTTTTTATTTTATGAAAATAAATCAAAAAATACCGAACCGTACCGAATAAATTTTACATGTGAAAAATATATTTATATAGTAAGTTTAAAAATAATAATGCATTAAAATTTTCTTTGGGCCTTGGAATTATGAAAATTGTTACAAGCGAACAAGTAATTAAACTCAAAATACTAATCCCTAAAACCTATTATGCTATTTCTACTTAAACTAAGTTATTTCAAGTATCTTCATTAGCAAAACACAAAGTATTCTAGCAATTATGAGTAGCAAACTACAATGTATTGAATATGTTTCCTTTCATATAATTTAGATTTATCTTTTTGAATATTTAATCTTCTATAGACTTTATTCTTGAGTCCCAACTTACTTAATATCTTTCCACTCGTGTGATTTATGTTTTTTTTGCCTTTATTTGGTTTCTTTTACGTTGTTGTAGAATAGTTGATGGATCTATACTCTAGCCATCTTTTATTTTTTTAATTCATCACCCTTTAAACAGTAAAAAAATCTAGAGAGTTTTTCTAAGTCCTATAAAAGAACATTTGTTATTGCATTCTACTTCTACTAGTGAATTTTAAGTGATATTTAAAAAAAATACCAAAAATTAACCAAACCGTACCGATACCGAAGAGAAACCGGCATGATTGGGACGGTTTTGAAAAGTCTAATTTTGGTTATACATAATAGAATAACCGAAAATTTGGTATGGTACAAATTTTATAAAATAACTGGCCAAACCGAACCATTGACACCCCTAACTGCTGATATTCAAATTTTTCTAGGTGGCATGGAAGAATTTTAGAAGTATTCCTCTTGGGATGATCGTGTATGAGAGATGTGTTAGACATTCGGGCGGTGGAGATGGAATCAGATATGCTGATTCGTGTGTTTTATGGATTTGGAAGCTGGGAGTTCTCAGGAGCAGATTGTTTCATGGTTATGGACTGTGAGGTTGTGGCCGAAGCTAGCTAGATGATAATATGTGTTATGATTCGGTCATTGTGGACTTTCAGAGGGTTATTTATCTATTTGTGGGTGACCAGAGTCGATTTGGGGGTCCATTGGTAGGCCCAATTAGGATGTGTATTCTTCACCGAGCCGGATTGGTTGGTTCCATACTGCTATTGTTGAGGGATGTGCCATTCGGTTGTTGTTGAGCTTATTCGTGTTCTGAAATGATCTGTGAGTTACTTTTCTATGCTACGAGGAGTTGTGATTCGTTGGTTATAAGCACACCTGGTGTGGTTTTATTTGGGATTTATAGCAGAATTTGAGCTAGATGAGTAATTGGGTATTGCATGGTCGATGGCGTATGGGTTATGTTCTTTCGGGTTTTTTGTGGCATTGTGTCATCTGCTTCTTCATGGTTATGGTAATTCACTTTGGGTACTTGATGTTGGATTGCGTGTGGTTATTAATTTTGAGCATGGGGGCTGAGGTATTTTATATGGACCAGCGTTTGGATGGGGTCACGCATTGCAGCGGAGTTATGTTGAGATATGATCCCTTGTATTAGATTCGTGTGTTTTGGTTCTACGGTGTGTGATAGGTTCTTAGCATTGCGTTATGGTGGTACTTGTTGAGCTTGCGGGACAGTTCTCTCGTATGAGTCATTTTTTTCCCATGATTGAGTATATTTGGAATGTTGCTTATTGGTGCACAGATTGCACGGGTTATGGCTTTAGATTGTATTGATGTGTCATGTTACTAGAGTGGTCGTGTTGGATGAGATGAGGTCATTGGACCTAGAATGGATACTATCGGAATAGATTACAACATGGTTGGAAGGATAATATCAAAAATCGGCTTAGAAATTTGCTATAGTTCTTGTCGAAGGTGAGGGAGTTCCATGACTAGTTGATCTGATGAATGGTTATGAGTTTCTGCGTGTTCCTTTCATCATCGGTAGTGTACAAAGGTTTCAAAATGAAGTCTTGTTTGATATGAGATTTATTACCGGCATTGGGTTATTTTGAGCAGCTACTGTGATTAGAAATCATTGCTTCGAGTATCTGTGTTATGTGATATATCACGCGATTGTATCTTGGGATATGGTTGCGGCTTGGTACAACTTGTTCAGACTTATACAGGGTGTAGGTTGCAAGATTCATATCTTATAAGAAATTCCGGATGTTAAAAGTTAGATTCTAAGGCTTGTGGGCTAGGTTGAATTGAGAAATATCAGTTATGTTGTGTTATCGGACCTGTATGGGATAGAGTGACATGGGATCACCCCCGGGTATGTGCATGGAAAGGTTATACGGCGTTTTGATGGCTTTGAGAACAACTCTAGACAAGTTCAAGGAAGAACGCATGTTTAAGTGGGGGGGGGGGG
>AWOL01S0075578.1:499-15645 GCA_000715115.1 Nicotiana otophora | reverse complement strand
GCATCGTTCGCCAGTTGGCTGGTTTGAACCGGGAGAGGCTCGGTTATTGGGTACTGATTTAGTACAGGATGCCTTGGTTGTAGAAAGAGTATTTCTACGGGTTTCACCTATAAAAGTTGTAATGAGGTTCAGAAAGAAGGGCAAGTTGAGCCCTAGGTATATAGGACCCTTCAAAATTCTTGAAAGGGTGGGCAAAGTAGCCTACAGGATTGCATTACCACCTACTTTGTCAGCGTTTCATCCGGTGATTCGTGCCATGTGTTAGATTTTAGCTCAGTCCAATTGGACAAGGATTTGACTTACGAGGAAAAGATGGTAGCTATTCTAGCCCGGCAGGTCTGACAGTTGAGGTCTAAGAGTTATCCATCAGTTCGAGTTTAATGGAGAGGCCAGCCGGTAGGAGCATCTACCCGGGAGTCCAAGTCGGATATGCGGAGTAGATATCCACACCTTTTTACCAGCGCAGATACTTTTTCTAATGACATACGAGGACGAACGTTTGTTTTAGAGGTGGAGAATGTGATGACCCAAAATGTCATCTTTAATTTAAACATTCATTTCTCTGTTATAAGACCTTGAAAAGAACTTTTCATCAATCCTCGACTTGCGTGTGCAGTCCGAATAATTTTCCGCAAAGTTTTTATATGAAACATTAATTAAGATGTGAAATCGAGCTTTAAAACAAAACTGAGTTGACTTTGGTCAATAGTTTGAGCAAATGGAGTCGGATCAGTGTTTTGAAAGCTTCGGTAGGTCCGTATCGTTATTTGTGACATTGGCGTATGCCCGAAATCGAATTTGGAGGTCCCTAGCTCAAATTAACGCTATTTAACGGAAACTAGAAATTTAAAGGCTAAAGATTTCCAAAGTTTGACAACGGATTTGACTTTTTGATATCGGGGTCGGAATCTGATTCTGGAAATTTGAATATGTCTGTTATGTCATTTATGACTTGTGTGCAAAATTTGAGGTCAATCGGACTTGATTTGATAGGTTTCGGCTTCGAATGTAGAAGTTGAAAATTTTTAAGTTCCTTAAGCTTGAATTGGGGTATGATTCGTGGTTTTAGCACTGTTTGATGTGATTTGAGGTCTCAGCTAAATTTGTATGATGTTTTAGGACTTGTTGGAGTATTTGGTTGAGGTCCTGGGGGCCTCGGGTGGATTCCAGATGATTAACGGATCAAAATTTGGACTTAGGGAAAATCTAAAATTTTGGCCTTCTGGTGTAATCGCACCTGCGGCTTTTTGACCGCAAATGCGAGCTCGCAGAAGCGGACGAGGTGTCGTAGAAGCGCGACCACAAAAGCGGTCCATGCATCGCAGAAACGGGAAAAGGGGAAAGGGCAGCCACAGAAGCGGACTCTTATCCGCAAAAGCGAGCCAGCCCACAAAAGTGAGCCACCCCACAAATGCCAGCCCCGGTCAAGTGTCCGCAGATCCGAAAAAGCATAGCAGTTGAGTCTCGGATTTAGGCAATTTCAAAGGGAATTTCATGACTTTGAATTGGGTAAGTGTTCTATAACAAAAGGTGATTATATTTCATTAATCCATGTCTATACTCATCATTTATTTCGGATTTAGATGGAAGAAATTGTAATTTTTGTAACACTTTCCGTAAAACGAAAAATTTAAGATTTGAAGGTCCATTTGACATCAAAATTTGATAATTTTTGTATAGTTGGACTCGTCTCAGAAAGGGTGTTCGGATTTCGTAAGTTTTCCGAGATTCGAGATGTTGGCCCCACTATTGATTTTTGAGATGAATTTCGGATTTTAATCCGAAAATTAGTAAATTGATATGGAATTAATTCCTACGATTTGTATTGAGTATATTGAATTGTTTATGACTAGATTTGAGTATTCCGGACACGAATTTGTGAGGCAAAAGTTTATTAGAAACTTGAATTTGGTTGCAAAGCAAGGTAAGTATCGTGGTTAACCTTGACTTGAGAGAGTAGGATTTATTTGTCTATTTGCTACGTGATTTAATATGCGAGTACAACGTATATGTGAGGTGACGAGTACTTAGGCGTTGTGGTTGAGTCAAAGCATGCTGGAGGAATTTATACCATTTTGAATAATTGCTTATTTAATTAGGATATTCCTGCTAAGTTTATTATTGAATATTTAATCATTATTCATGAAATTTTATTGATTTAATTATTGTTGAATATGGTGAGAAAGAGTGTAAAAACACGAAGGGTAATACCGTGCCATTTTTATTATTTATGCTATCATTGTCATAGTGAGAAAGAGTGTAAAAGCATGAAGTGTGTTGCCGTGTCATTGTTGAGTGTAAAAGCACGACGGGTGATGTTCTGCCATTTTCAGAGTATAAAAGCACGAAGGGTGATGCCGTGCTAATTATTNTTTATTTATCAGTTTATAGGAGGAATGAGAGTAAAAGCACTCAGGGTGGTGTCGTGCCATTTTCATATTATTAGTTGCTCATTTTATTGTTGATGAATTAATTGGCTACTAAGTGATACTTCTCCTACTGAAATTATTATATCATTCCCCTTCGCATGTCCCCTCCCAATTTATAAATTATTATTTATTGTATTATTGTTGCTTCGTATTTGTATATACTTGTACATGTTGTTTACGTATGTGTCTGGTCATAGCCTTATCACTGCTTCGTCGAGCTTAGGATCGACACTTACGGAGTACATAGGATCGGTTGTACTCATAATACACTCTGCACTTCTTGTGCCGATTTCGCAGTTGGTCCTAACGGCGTACCATAGACGTGCTCTGATTCACCTACTCAGAGGAGACTTGAGGTATAACTGCACAGCGTTCACAGTTCTGAAGTCCCCTTCCATCTTATCTTAGATGTGTATTATCTTTCAAACAACTTGAATTTTATTCAGACCTTTATTTGTATCATTCTAGTAGCTCGTGCACTTGTGACACCAGATTCGGGGATGTATTGTGATGATTCGTAGTTATGGTTTTCCGCACTTTATTTCAGTCATTGACTTCGGTTTAATTTAATTTGCTTAAAAATGGTTAAGATTATTTTAACATTGGCTTGCCTAGAAAGTGAAATGTTAGGCGTCATCACGGTCCTGAAGGTGGAAATTTTGGGTCATGACATGAAGGTGAATTTGCCAAAAGGTTTCTACAACAAACGCACACGAAGAAGAATAAATCAGCAATTCAAATGTTCATTTTCTCACATGAGCCACGCCCAGGTTCTACATCATTACATCACGCACCAGAGTTGTTTGATTTTTAATATCCTATTGATCCGTCCATCTTATTAGGGCGGAGAGTTTTTATGAACTCCAAGATGTTTGAAACTAAGGAGGTTCCATACTAGCACCTGTTGGTTTTAATTCAGAATTTTCACTATGCCATGTGTTCATAGCGTAGGCCAAGAATTTTCCACAAGAGCTATTATGATTCTTTTTGTATCTCTACCATCAATACCACTTTCTCATTGAATTCAAGTGCCGCGAATTTCGAGACTTTGACACTCTTGAACCTTTCCTAAAAAAATTTGTATTGTGGTTCAAACCTCAAAGATATTGGGTTCACATTTTCANAAGTGCCGTGAATTTCGAGACTTTGACACTCTTGAACCTTTCCTAAAAATATTTGTATTGTGGTTCAAACCTCAAAGATATTGGGTTCACATTTTCATTCTCGTGGAGTCAAAATATTTATGTTCCACAGGCCATTTAGTGTGATTAAATGAACTATAAAGGTGATGCATACAGTGTCCTTTTGATTTCATTATCCAGTCACAATCCGAGCAATGAAAAAGGAGTACGTTGAAGCTCAGATGATCATTTTTCAGCAAAATAAGTGTCTTCCAGAGGAGACGTGACCAGGTGAGGAAGGAAGTTCAAATTATTCTTCCACTCACCCCCCATTGGAAAACTGTTAAGATATCACTCAAGGGATATAAGGAAATGCTTGAAGATTCACAAGAAGAAATTTCTAAGATAAATTTAAATGAGGATATCGGTACTTCGTCCCAGAAGAAGAAAGGTAAAAGAGTAGGAATTATTGAAGAAAATCATCCGCGTGCAAAGAGATATTTCAAGTGCTAAAAATCAAAGGATAGAAGGGTTAGAAGACAAGTATAATGCATAATCATGAGTCAGAAAATAATTTGCATAAGACTTCTAAACCTTTATAGCCAACTTCCCGTCATTAATACCCATTTTTCCTAATCTATAAAACTGCACAAGTATCACCATTTTCAACTCTTAACCCCCTAAGTAAGTACCCATTTGAAGAAATAAAATTTTGCACACCTTATATATCCTTTTCACCACTCTACCCCCTAAGAAATTACCATGGAAAAACAAACAATCTACTTACGTTTTTCACCATTTAGCCACTTTAAACCACCCAAAGTTACCATTAAAATACAAATATATATCAATAAAGTTTCCTACCCATTTCAAGCCATAAAATTTCCCAAGTTCTATGCCATGCAAATACTATTCAAGGGTCCATCATATCATCAAAGAAAAGTCATCCATGTCAAGCCATAAATTTACCCAAATCCAATGGCATGAAAATACTATTCATCGGTCCCTTTACCATCATCCATGTCTTGTCCAAACTAATTTCAAAACCCAAGGCCATGAAATTATTGTTCCGGCTCTTGATCATGCTTTTATATTTTGTCTATTAGCCAAATAAGGATCTTACATTGTAAGGATTTTATGTTTGTTGAACTTTTTTTGCACCACTTGTACTATGTAATTAAATAAGAGTAGTACATGAGGATATATCCTAGGTAAGTGCTGATTCCTCCTAAGATTCTTCAGAAGAAGAACTTCCTCCCATTTTCATGAATCAGCCCTGGGAACTTGAGTCTCCAAAGTTGACGATGATCAAGATAGGATGATTGGTGAACCCATTATACAAAGGAGATATGATTCTACCACAACCAAACAGATAATGAATAATGATTTAATCATTGGAAAGAAATATTGCTCATGCAAGATGCTAAGGAAGAAGTTCAGAAGATTCAGGTTTCCCAAATTCGGAAGCGACAAGTCCAGGTTCAGAAGGAAAACAAAATACTTTAGAAGGAGAAGGCCATGCAAAGAGAAATATAGAGTGTTTTATTTGTAATAAAGTAAGACATTCTGCGCAGAACTGCCTGTAGTTCAAGCATTCTATTAGGCTTCTCTCTAAAATTATAGATTACACATACGTTCAGTTTAATGAGGATGACAATTTTGAA
Source organism: Nicotiana otophora (assembly GCA_000715115.1). Lineage (NCBI taxonomy): Eukaryota > Viridiplantae > Streptophyta > Magnoliopsida > Solanales > Solanaceae > Nicotiana > Nicotiana otophora. The sequence continues at coordinate 10,431 of AWOL01S0075578.1, read as the reverse complement.
TCAGTTTTTTCACAGGAAGATGAACCCACATAAGAGATTGTTTTCCCCTTGTATGTTTATGAGGAATAAGATGATGATCATTACCAAATTTCAGAACAAAAGCCAAAGGTGAAAGAAGAGATCCATAGTATCATGGTGATATCACAAACAACAATCAAAGTCTATGTATCTAAGTAGGGCAAACCAACACATGGGAAGAGAACCACATTATCATGGTGATCCCGCAAGCAGAAATCAATCCAAATGGGGTAAACTAACACATGTCATAAGTTGTTTTTGACACGAGAGCAGCCTCATCACTCATTTTCATGTGATTGGTAATTAATTACCAACCACTCAATTAACTTCTTTTGGATGACAAGTTTCTCATCCCAAATAAGCTCACCCTTTTCTCCCAACTTGCTAGAGCAAAAAACATTTCTATGTTTGATCTCAAATTAGGTTTTTGGCAATTAGGAATCCGCCAAGATGATAAGGCAAAAACTAGTTTTTGTATTCCCGATCACCGTTTTCAGTGAAAAGTCATACCTTTCAGTTAAAAATCTATTCCATCTTTATTTAAAAAGGCCATGAGAAAAATACTTCAGCCCATCCTCCAAACATCACTTGTTTATATAATAATATTTAACTATTCAGTGATACTTGGGAAGAGCACATAAAAGTTCTCAATCATTTTGCATCTTTAGTGGGAAATATGACATCTTTCTTTCAGACGAAAAATAGTTTTTCGAAAAAGGAAGTTTGATTTTTTGGGCATGCATTTTCCGATAGAGCATATACCCAAGTCCTCATATTTCAGAGTAACTTTTCAAGTTATCCAATACTGGTTTCACAACGATGCAAATCCAGCAGTTTTTGGGAATAATAAATTATGTGAGAGATTTTATTCCTAATGTTTTTACATATATTTCTCCCCTCCCAAAAATGTTGAAGAAAAATGCTCAGCCATGGGGCAAGGAACTAAATCATGCAATGAAAAAAATAAAAAAGATATCTCAAAGTGTCAAATCTTTACACATTCCCTCCAATGGAAGGAAAATATTGCAGACAGATACCAGTAATTAATTTTGTAGCGCATATGTTTGACGAAGAAAATGGTTAGAGAAATATTTGTGGTTACGCGAGTGGAAGATTCAAGGATGCCAAACAACACTATCATTCCACTTTCAAGGACATTATAACACTGAAAAATGAGACTAAAATGTTTAATTATTTTTAATTCACTCACAATTTCTTATAGAGATGGATATGAAGGATTTTCCAATGATGATCCAGTTGAATCCAATGGTCATTCTGAATTAGCAAATTCTCGGATGGGCTCAATGGCTTCTCCATAGAAGTTTCAGCTCAAGCACATTAAAGGGGAAGATAATATTTTTAGTGATTTTCTTTGAACGCAAGGTGATTTTTTCAAAAGGTTTCTACAACAAAAGCACATGACGATGAATACATCAGCAGTTCAAATGTTCATATTCTCACATGAGCCACACCCCGGTTCTCCATCATTACATCACCTGCCGGTGTTGTTTGATTTTTCATGTCCTATTGATCCGTCCATCTTATTAGGGTGAACAGTTTTTATGAACTCCAGGTTTTTTGAAACTAAGGAGGTTCCATACTAGCACCCTTTAGTGATAATCCGGAATATTCACTATGCCGTGTGTTTATAGCGTGGGCTAAGAAGTTTCCGAAGGATCTGTTATGGTTCACTTGATATCTCTGCCATCAATACAACAATCTCATGGAATTCAAGTGGCATGATTTTCGAGACTTTGACAATCTCGAACCTTTCCTAAAAAGTTTTTGTTGTGGTTCTAACCTCAAAAATATTAGGTTCAACATTTTCATTCTTGTGGAGTCAAAATATTTATGTTCCACACGCCATTTAGTGTGATCAAAAGAACTATAAAGGTGATGCCTACGATGTCCTTTTATTTTATTATCCAGTCACATTCATAGCAATGTAAAAGGAGCATGTTGGATCTCATAGGCTCATTTTTCAGCAAAATAAGAGCCTTCGGGAGGAGATATGGCCAGGAGAGGAAGGAAGTTTGAATTATTCATCCACCCACCTCCATTGGAAAAATGTTAAGACATCACTTATAGGATAAAATGAAATGCTTGAAGACTTACCAGACACCTATGATATTTATCCAACAAGAATTGCTAAGATCAATTTAAGTGGGAAATATCGGTACTTCATCGCTGAGGAAGAAAGTTAAAAGAATAGGAAATATAGAAGAAAAGCATTCGCACGCAAAGAGATTTTTGATAAAAGCTGAAAAGTGAAGGCTAGAATGGTTAAAAAACAAGCATAATGCATAATCATGATCCAAGAAATAATTTGCATAAGTCTTCTTAACCTTTATAGCCAACTTCCCTTCCATAATCCCCCTTTTTTCCCAAACTAAAAACTGCACAAGTGTCAAAAATAAATTTAACCTATTAACTCTCTGGGTAAGTACCTATTTGAAGAAATAAAAGTATGTACACCTTTTTTTTATCCTTTTCAACACTCTACCCCACAAGACATTACTATGAAAAAACAAAACAACCTACACAAGTTTTTTACTTTTTAGCCACTTTAACCCACCAAAGGTTACCATAAAATTCAAGTATATCGATTAATCTGCCTACCCATGTCAAGACATAAATTTCCCCAAGTTCTATGCCATCCAAATACTATTCAAGGGCCACTTATGTCATCAAAAAAAAGTCATCCATGTCAAGCAATAAATTTACTCAAAACTAATTCCATGCAAATACTATTCATGGGTCACTTTGCCATCATCCACGTCTTGTCCAAACCAATTCTAAAATATAAGGCCATGCAATTTGTTTTTGATCATGCTTTTATGTTTTGTCTATTACACAAATAAGAGTCTTACATTGTAAAACTTTTATGTTAGTTGTACTTGTTTAACACCAGTTGTACTATGTAATCAAATAAGGGTAGTATATGAGGATAGTTCTGAGGTAAGTACTGATTCTTGCAAAGATTCCTCAGAAGAAGAACTTCCTTCTATTTTCATGAATCAGCCCAGGGAGCCAAATGTCTCCGAAGTTGATGATGGTCAAGATGCGATTACTGATAAGGCCATTCCAGAACGGAGATATAATTCTGACAGAACAAAAAAGATAATGAAGAATGATCAAGAACTTGATAGAGCTTGCTCTAGGTCAGATTTTAATCAGAGGAAAGAAACATTGCTCATGCCAGGTACCAAGGAAGAAGTTCAAAAGATTTAGGTTGCCTAAATTCTCAGGCGACATATCTAGATTCAGAAGGAAAATAAAATACTTCAGACGGAGAAGGTCGGGCAGTGCAAGGACAAATAGATCATGTTTTATTTGTAACAAAATAGGAAATTTTGCGCGAAACTGCCCGCTGTCCAAACGGACTATTAGAATTCTCTTTGAAATCACAAGTGTTCATTTAGTGATGATGAGTATCTTGAATTTGTTTTCTTACTTCAAGATGTGCCCACAGAAGAGTTACTTTGTTTCTTGGATGTTTATGAGGAATATGGTGATGATCATTACTAAATTTTATAACCAAAGGCAAAGGTGAAATAAGAGATCCATAGCACCATGGTGATCTCGCAAGTATAAATCAAAGTCTACACATCCAAGTAGGACAAACCAACACATGGGAAGAGATCCACAATATCACGGTGATCCCGCAAGTAGAATTCAAAGTCTATGCATCCAAGTGGGACAAACCAACACGTGTCATAGCTTTTATTTGACACGGGAACATACTCCTCACACATTATCCTACGGTCGTTCTAGATTAGTACTGAGTGTCATACTTCATGAATTTTGACAACGCCTATAATGGAATTCTGACCATAACCGTCATTACAAAGCACTTGATCACCATTGAATTCTTCCCAGGACTGAAGTACAAGATATAATTGATTAGGTCACATGTCCCAGGTAAGGATTTGGTTATTGATTTTGACATTTATATGGTTTTGCAGGACAAACTCCAGATCAAAGACAATGGGATAGCATTCATAAATCACACAACACTCTAATTTAGAATCTCACACTGAATTCTTAACCAAATGTGACAATCCTTTATTGTAAAATGAAGAGTTCTTCATCAAGCTGTCTTCAAAGAAAAATGAGAATATCAATTCTACAAAGGCATGTCACTTTGGTATGAATCCCGACCATATTCAGCTTGCAAAAAAGGAGTGTCAGGAGCTAGTGGATTTTGATCTCATCGAACCATCAAATTAACAATGCTCGTGCAAAGCATTTTATGTCAACAAAAGAGCCGAGCAAACGAGAGGTAAATTGAGATTGGTAATTAATTACCAGCCACTCAATCAATTTTTTTATGACAACTTTCCCATGCCAAATAAGCTCACCCTTTTCTCCCAACTTACCAAAGAGAAATATTTTTCTAGGTTTGATCTCAAGTCATGCCTTAGGCACTGTGAATCCACCTGAATGATCTGGAAAAAACTAGTTTTTGCATTCTCGATCAACTTTTTCAGTGGAAAGTCAAGCCTTTTAGTTTAAAGAATGCTCCATCTTTGTTTCAAAAGGCCATGATAAAAGTATTTCACTTGTTTACATTGATGATATTTGATTGTTCAATGATACGTGGGAGGAACTTAAATTTGCTCAATCATTTTGAATCTTTAGTGTGAAAAACTGGCATCATGCTTTCAACCAAAAAGATGGTTTTTGCAAAACAAGAAATTAATTTTTTGGGCATGCATTTTGCATATGGAGAATACACCCTAGGTCCTCATATTTCTCAAGTTCCTTTCTACTGGGTTCACATCAAATCAAATCTCATATTTTTTGGGAATAATAAATTATGTGAGAGATTTAGTTCCTAATGTTTCTACATATATTTCTCCTCTCACAAAAATGTTTAAGAAAAATGTCCAGTCATGGGGCAAGGAACAAAATAATGCAGTTAGAAAAATAAAAGAGTTGTCCTAAAGTGTCAAATATTTTCACATTCCCTCTAGTGGAAAGAAAATATTTTAGACATATGCCAGTAATGAATATTAGAGCGAAATTATATTTGAAGAAGAATAAGGCCAAAGAAAAATAGTTGGTTACGCTAGTGGAAGATTCAAGGATGCTGAACAAAACTAACATTCCACTTTCATTGAGCTTCTTTATGTGGTTACTACATCTTCTTTGAACCTGATTACGGATATTGCTCCTATTCAGGACTATGCACATAACATAGAGGATCACAAGACGCTACAACAAGTTGCTCGAGATCACGACTAGGGTCAATCTAAAACGGCCCGGTCTACGAGAGATACAGGAGGATTTCGAGGCTGTTTAGGTCCCCATTGCTTTGACAGTCACCTAACTTGGAGACTAGCATTCAATCACAATCTTATGGAAAATTTTGAGAACGGATCACATATTTAGGTCAGGGCCAGAATTTCCAAGGGCAGAGTTTGTAGAATAGTGGGGATACTAACAGGATGCGACCCTTGAAGCAACGTTGTAGTCGATGTTGTAGGAGTCATTTTGGGCATTTCTTCCAGGGTTCGAATTTGTGTTTCTCATGCGGGCAGCCTGGTCACATCATGCGCTTTTTCCCATTAAGAAATCTGGTGGCGTGATACCACCTACGGGGTCGGTAACAACCTCTTTATTGACAACACATCCTCGTGAGCAAGGTATACGACTGCTGATGGGAAGGGATAGAGGTAGAGGTGGAATGCCCATGTCCAACCCAAGTGGGCAATAAGAAAGTCGCATCTATGTGTTGTCAGGATGTCAGAATTTAGAGACTCCACCAAACACGATCATAGGTATATTATCTACACTTTTCATTAGTGTATATGCTTTGGTAGATAGGTTCTACCCTGTCGTATATTAATCCATGTGTTGCTGGTTAATCTGGTAAAGTATGTATTGCTACGAAAACCATCTTAGGTGTCCACGCTAGTGGGCGTGTCCGTGATATTTAGGCGAGTGTATCGAGATTGCGATGTGATGATTTATTATCACCTTACCTTGACCGATTTGATTGAATTAAAATGGTAGAATTTAATGTCATTATGGGAATTGATTGGCTGGCCTCTTGTTAAGCCATAGTGGATTGTTGGAGTAAAGTAGTTCGCTTTAACTTTCTGGGAGAGCCCGTTATCGAATGGAATGGCAATGTCGCAGAGCCATAAGGGAAGCTTTTTTCTTATCTTAGGGCACGAAAGATGATCACGAAAGGATGTTTCTACAGATGGTATGGGTACAAGATGGCGAAGCATCCCACCTTTTAATCGGTTTTGGTCGTTAGTGAATTTCCTGATGTGTTCCTAGATTGAGTTTTCTATCGATGTGCCACTCAATATTCATCTTATATCTATTCATCCGTACAAAATGGCTCCTGCGGAGTTTAAGGTTAACATACTAGTTGAAGGAACTTATTGATAAGGGCTTAATTCGACAAACCACTTCCCCATGGGGAGCCTAAGTGCTATTTGTTTGAAATAATGATGGTTCGTTAAGGATGCATATTGATTATCGACAGCTAAATATGGTGACCATCAAGAGAAAGAATTCACTTCCAAGGATCGATGATATTGTTTGATCAATTGCAAGGTGTCTAAGTATTTTTCGAAGATCGATCTCAGATCTGGATATCATCAGCTAAGGATCAAGGAAGAACATGTTCTGAAGACATCTTTTTGGACCAGATATGTCCACTACAAATGTCTCATTATGTCGAGTGGCCTTACCAACGCACCAGCGGCCTTCATGGATTTGATGACTCGAGTGTTCAATAAGTATTTGGATATTTTTGTGATCATGATCATAGATAATATACTGGTATATTTTCGAACATAGGCGGAGCACGGAGAGCATTTGTGAATGGTTTTACGCATACTTCGGGATCATAATTTGTACCCATATTTTCCAAGTATGAGTTCTGGTTGAACTCAGTGGCCTTGCTTGGGCACATAGTGTCCGATGAGGGTACATAAGTTGATAGTTAAAAGGCGGAAACAGTTAAGAATTTTCTAAGGCCTATAACCCATACAAAGGTACGCAACTTCCTTGGCTTGGCTGGTTACTACTGAAGGTTTGTTGAGGATTTCTCATCCATAACTGCTTCTTTGACGAAATTGATGCACAAGGAAGCAAATATTTGGTGGACTGATAGTTGTGAGAAGATCTTCCAGGAGTTAGAGGATAGGTTAAGTTCGACACAAGTATTAATTCTTCTTGTGGGAGACGAGTGGTATGTCATATATTGTGATTCTACATAGTGGTCTTAGGCAGCGTACTAATGCAATACGGGAAAGTGAATGCATATGATTCAAGGCAGCTGAGGAAACATGAGCAAAATTATCTGACCCGTGACCTGGAGCTAGTAGCTGTCATTTTTGCTCTGAAGATATGGTGTCAATATCTATACGGAGGTCATGTTAACATATCCACCGATCACAAGAGCTTTTAGTGCATATTCAAGTAAAGAGTGTTGCATTTAAGGCAATGAAAGTGACTCGATAGTTTAAAGGACTATGATGTTGATATTCTATACCACCCCAGGAAGGCAAAGATGGTGGATGATACATTAAGTGGGATGTCTATGGGCATCCTGCAGTAATTGGAAAAGCAGAAATTGGAGATGAAAGTGTACAGTTGCTTGACACCGGTAACGGAGGAATCACAGTTCCGAATACTGTCGAGTCCTTGTTAGTGACCGAAGTAAAGGTGCGATAATTTGTAAATCCAGCCTTTCTAAAAATAAGAGGAAGCATCCCCTTTCAAAAGAAGCAAGGCCAGGCCGAGCGCACTATTCAAACACTCGAGGACATGTTACGGTCCAATGTTATGGACTTCAAGAGTGATTAGGAGGATCGTATATCACTCATCAAATTTTCTTACAACAACAGCTACCATGCCAGCATTCAAGTGGCACCATATGAGGCCTTACACAGATGAAGGTGCATATCTCCTATAGGACTGTTAGAAGTTGGTGAAACAATGTTATCGGGCCCTGAGTTGCTGCAACAAGCTGGGGAAAAGGTGAAGTCAATTCGAAATCGATTATTGACTGCTCAGAGCATGCACAAATTTTACTCAGATAGCCGGCGGTGAGATTTGGAGTTTGTTGTAGGAGACTAGGTGTTCTTGAAGGTGTCACCTATGAAAGTTGATGAGGTTTGGTAAAAGAGGCAAACTCATCCCCTGATATATCGGACCATATCGAATCATAAAGGAAGGTCGGTCAAGTGGCTTATAAGTTGGAGTTACCCGCGATATTGGAGGCAGTGCATCCGGTATTTCATGTATCTATGATCGGCATGTGTTTAATTGATCCATTGCGTATCATGCCTCTTGAAGTTATTAAAGTTACATGAGATATATCCTACGAAGAAGGTCTGGTGGCCATTCTAGATCGTCAAGTCCGAAAGCTGCGAACTAAAGAAGTAGCTTCTGTTAAAGTGCTTTGTAAGAAGAATAGTGCAAGGACCCATTAAAATTTCCTAATGATTTAATATTTTAAAGTGCGACAACGTATTCGGGAATAATGTATTCGAGTATAAAAGGAGACGTATGGGGTGGAACCGCATTATTTTGACATCAAAAGTGTTTCAACGACGTTGTTTTTTCATGTATATGTGGTATCACATTTAGCAAACGAGATCCAGACTCAGTTTTTATTAAAGCATTAGATCCGTATTGAAATTACGGAGCCATAGCAAGAAGAATAGTCGAATTCGGACATCGTATGAGAGAGTTATGCCTACTTCCGAGCGAAATAGAAAAGATTTCCCATCGCCAGCGCCCACGGTAGCGTGGGGCGCTAGCCCTGGCGCTGTGATTTTTGAGGTTCTGGAAATTGGGCCACAGGTAGTGCCCCACGCTGCATGTGACGCCCAAAATGCTATATACTCATTCGGGGTTCATTGTACCCCCTTTTGCTTGACCGAACTTTGGGGTTTTCCTCAACTCTCTCAAGACCTCCAAGTCTCCCCATCTTCAAGATGAGTAATCCCTACAAATTTGGTGTTTCACTCCATCAATTCCACTCTAAAACTAACTAATCCTCCATAAAATACATAGATCTTAAAGAAATTTCTTCAAGTACTCAAAGAAGGGTTTTGCAAGATTTCTTCCAGAAGGTAATCCTACAGCCTTAGACTTACATGTATGGATATATTATGAGAATATGAGTATGAAGTAAGTATTGGAACTTATGGTATGGTGATTGAAAGCCATAAGTTCCCAATTTAAATACATAACCACTGTAGAGATTGAAAGGTGATTACTTGATGGAATTTTGTTAGTTGAGGGTGGATGGATGGTCATGTATATGATGTTGGGAGTTATGGATTGTTCATGAAGGTTGGTGGAATAAATTATTGGTAAATGGTAGTAATTGTATGAACTAATTTTATGGGTAAGAGATGTAGAGATTCATGCCTACTAGGTGTTTTATAAAATGCATAAATGGCCTAAACTATGGAATTTGTTACTAATATTGGTTCCATTGGATGTTGTCATTGTAGATTGAAGTTGCTTAGTATAGTAGATCATTGTAGTTTTATTAAGAGAAGTATGGAGGTATGTATGGCTAAACCCCCTTCTTCTTAGAATCGAATTCCACGATGTTCATGTAATTCAAGTAAGACCTTGATCATTATTGAATTGGCTATTCCTAATGTGGTTGTGTCGAAGGATACATGTTCAATATTTATTCTAAATGTTTTTATCATGTCATCTTGCCATTTGAGGATATGTTTAAAATGTGGAATATGTGTTAGAAACTTTATGACTTCATGTCAAGGTCCAAATAAAGGTTGTTATGCCCAATTGTATGAAAAGCCTCTATGTGCTTAAGATTCCCAAATTATTGTGTTATGTGAACTTACTGTCTTGAATGGGAAGCCTTATTGTTATTGATAACGATTATGATAATGATATTTGAATGT
>AWOL01S0075571.1:0-15711 GCA_000715115.1 Nicotiana otophora | reverse complement strand
ATCCATTCTAGTTATGAGATATGTGGTGTAGGCCAAAAGATAATGTCTGAGCTTCTGGGCGACCCAAGTTAGGGCGCAACAAGTTCTTTCCAACAAAGTATACTTGTCTTCATAAATGGTAAACTTCTTACTCAAATAGTATATGGCCTTCTCTCTCTTCTAGGTCACATCATATTGCCCTAGGACACAACCAAAGGAATTTTCCAAGACTATCAGATACAAGAACAAAGGTCTTCCTGGCTCGGGTGGAACCAACACTGGCAGATTTGACAGATATTCTTTGATCTTATCAAAAGCCTCTTGACATTCATCTGTCCATTGATCGCTGCATCTTTCTTCAGCAACTTAAATATGGGATCACACGTGGTAATAAGCTGAGCAATGAACCTGCTGAAGTAATTCAATCTCCCTAGCAGACTCACGGCCTCTTTCTTGGTTCTCGGAGGTGGCAAATCCCGAATAGAATTTATCTTTTTCGGATCTAACTCAATACCCCTCCGGCTGAATATAAACCCCAGAAGTTTCCCAGATGGAACTCCGAATGCACATTTGGCTGGATTCAATTTCAAGTCATACCTGCACAGACGCTCAAAGAACTTTCTCCGATCTCACACATGGCCTTCTTGTGTTCTGGATTTAATGATCACATCATCCATATACACCTCAATTTCCCGATGCATCATGTCATGGAAGATGGCAGTGATGGCTCTCATGTAAGTTGCCTCAGTATTTTTCAAACCGAATGGCATGACTCTGTAACAATAAGTGCCCCACGACATGGTGAAAGCCGTCTTTTCTGTGTCGTCCTCATCCATCAGAACCTGTCGGTACCCAACATAACAATCCACGAAAGACTGTATCTCATGTTTGGCACAGTTGTCAACAAGAATATGAATTTTTGGAAGTGGAAAGTTGTCCTTGGGACTTGATTTGTTCAAATCCCGATAATCAACACACACTCGGGTTTTCCCATCTTTCTTCGGCACTGGGACCACATTAGCCAACCACGTGGTGTATCGGACCACCCGAATCACACCAGCTTTTAATTGTTTGTTGACTTCTTCTTTGATCTTATCACTGAGTTTTGTTTTAAACTTTCTTTGCTTTTGTTGTACGGGTGGGTAACCGGGATAAGTTGGCAATTTATGTACTACCAAATCAACGCTCAAACCTGGCATATCATCACAGGACCATGCAAACACATCCTTGAATTAAAAAAAAAGTTGGATCAATGCATCCCTAGTTCTTTCATCGGCGTGAATGCTTATCATGGTTTCTCAGACCTCTTCTGGACTACCCAAATTAACTGGCTCGGTTTCATTTAAGTTTGGCTTAGGCTTATTCTCAAATTATTCCAATTCTCGATTTATTTCCCTAAAAGCCTCATCTTCATCATATTTTGGATTTTGATTCATTATTGCATAGCTAGACAATGTTTTAGGATCTGCGCATGAAGTCCGCAAGCATGTCATGTTATTTAAGTCCGTATTATTAGAACTGAAAAGGAAAAGATAAGAAAAATAACAAAATTAGAATAAAGAAAAAGGAAAAATCCATTGATGATGAAATATTGATTTCATTTCATTGAATTGAAGGTAAGAGGGTTTACATCGAAATCAAAAGACAATAAAATAAAAACATTCGAGTTACACCTTGAAATAACTCTTAATGTAGAAAAAATGGCAAGACTGGACTACCGAGATTCCCTCCTGACAGGGAATGGGGTAGCTTTCCAATTATGAAGCTTGGCATTTGGTCCCATGTATAACACCTCAGCAATGCTCGTTCCTTCCCCCGGATAGACCATGTGGGACTCATACATCATTTGTTTCATAGCTTCACAAATATCCTCAATCTCTTCGGTCGTGAATGCCTCTTCTTCTTCTTCTTCTTCTTCTTCTACATATTTGTGATCAATAAATGACTTGCTAGAACCTGGAAAGTTACTTCGAAATCCATAGGGCCAATGGTCAAAATCAAATCAAATTCCCCTATTGTGTCTCGCTTGACACCATCAAAAGCGTGCACACATACATTGTTTGGCCAAATTCTTTCTGTTCCAATTTTCATCCTCTGGAGCGTTGAGAGAGGGAAAATGTCGACCCCAGACCCGCCATCTAGCATGACTCTCTTCATATAATAACCTTCACATTTGAAAGTCAAGTGAAGGGCTTTATTATGGGTGGCTCCCTCTTGGGGCAAATCATCACGGCTGAAGGAAATCCTATTAACTTCGAAGAATCGTTCAGCCATTCTCTCCAGCTTTTCAACTGAAGTTTCAGCCGGGACATATGCCTCGTTCAATGTCTTCGGGAGTACCTTCTAATGTTCATTTGAGCTAAAAAAAGGAGATAAAATTGAAACCTGGGAAGGAGTCTTCCTAAGCTGGTCAATTATTGCATATTCTGAAGTTTTCATTTTTCGGAAAATCTCTTCTGCTTCGTCAGCGCTCACAGGCTTCTTATTCGGAAACTGTTTATCCTTGCTCAGTTTTAACATCTTTTGCTCTTCTGGGTTGTGGTACTTCCTAGGTTGGTTCATTTCGTTCACCTCTACCATAATCTCTTTCCTCTTATAAGTAACCATTATTTTGCTATAATTCCAGGGGACTGTAGTGGGGTCTCTCATAGGGCTCTGTGGTGCACGGCTAATAACCACGGGCTCAGTCAGCCTTGGTGAAATTACCGGCCCCCGCGCCACATAAGTTCCTTTTGGCACATACAACTTTAGCACATTTAGCATGACTTTCCTTTGCTCAAATCTTTTGGGATCGTTCAACATGAGTTGTTCTTTCCTTGGAACCCTAGGAATATAGAGAATTGCGTCCTTAGCAAGTGCTGCCCCAGTATTTGTTTCCACAGCTTTTTCTGCAACTTGAGGAGTTGGAGTGATTTTCTTCTCATTTCTGGCTTGTTTCGCCGCCGCTTTAGGTCTTGCCTCTGAATCGACAATGGCTATGATAGCTTTCAAAGCTGGATAAAACTCTTTATCATCATAAATCATTCCAATGACCGGCCCGTTGTTGTGAGCCGGTAATGGATTGTTAGTCACATTGGAGACTTCCTCGTCCCTCAACACCACCCGTTTTTGTTCTATCAAATTCTCAACGGCCCTCTTAAGAGTCCAAAAATCCTCCATATCATGCCCCTCTGCCCCCAAATGATAGGTACACCTGGTACCGGGCCGGTATGATGGAGATTTCGGATTTTGCCTATTTGGAGGCACAAGTTGCAATAGACCCATATGGACTAATTTTGGAAACAGACTAGAGTAGGACTCACCAATAGGGGTGAAGTTGTTTCTCCTAGGATGCTCACGAGGGCGTGTATTATGTTGGTAATTGTTTTGTGGGGGACGGGAGTTATATGGAGCTTGATAAGGATGGTTATTTCTAAGAGATGGAGCTCGATTTTGGTTGTAGTGTTGTTGTGGCCATGTGTAAGGTTGGTCATTCATCACCGCATAGGGAGGCAGTGCCACGACATATGCTGCAGCTTGATAGGGGTAGTAGTGTTGTGGGATTCTGGAAGACAGGTAAGAACGATCGCGGGATCGATGGGGGCCTCTCAAACCTAAAGCCATCATGTCTCCTTCTTCCCTCTTCTTTCGATTTGCTAGACCTCCCGAGCCGTTCTGGATGGCTTGGGAGGTGGCTCTCAAAGCAGATTGACTTATGATTCGGCCAGTTTTCAGGCCGTTTTCTACCATTTCTCCAATTTTTATGGCCTATGCAAAAGGTTTGCCCATGATAGACATCATGTTCTGAAAGTAATCGACCTCTTGGGCCTGCAAGAAAACATTGACCATTTCTGTCTCATCCATAGGCAATTTCACTTTGGCTGCTTGCTCACATCACTTGATAGCATATTCACGGAAGCTTTTCTCGGTTTTCTACTTGAAATTGATCAGAGAATTCCTATCTGGAGCTATATCAATATTGTATTGAAAGTTCCAAATGAAATCTCGGGCCAAGTCATCCCATATATGCCAATGGGAGATGTCCTGGTCTATGTACCATTCTGACGCAATTCCCGTCAAGCTCTCCCCGAAATAGGCCACCAAAAGTTCTTCTTTTCCACCTGCACCTCTCAGCTGATTGCAATATCTTTTCAAATGAGCGATCGAGTCTCCGTGCCCATCGTACTTTTCGAATTTTGGCATTTTAAAGCCAACGTGCAAATGAACATAAGAAAACGTGCACAAATCGGAGTAGGAGATACTCTTTTGGCCACTCAGGCCTTGCATGTTCTTCAGACTTTGTTTGTGGCTTTTCATATTCTGAACCATCTCTTTTTGCTCGGGGTTTCTCATAGCTCTTTCCTGTTCCATAGGAGACTCAAACTGCGGGTGCTGAGGGTAAGAGTTTGGGGTAACATGAGTGTTGTCTAGCTGAAATTGCGGGACTTGAAAAGTGAAAGCTGAAGGCTTGAAGCATGGCCTGGGAACTGTTGGTTGTGCCGTAGTAGAGACTGGTGGTGCGGTGAATAATGTAGAAGGTACCCTTGAAAACGGTGCCTGGGGGCTAACCTCAGAAAGCATATCGGTGAAATTGGCCGATATAGTAGGGTACCCAAACAGGATGAATGGGTTAGTTACAGGGATGGGGACATTAGAGGTTCCACTCGTCCTGGGAAGTAGTTCAGAAAATGCGGGGATTATACTGGGCGGTTCTTTTCCATTAGACCAAGCGTACCACATTTCTAACATGCGGACGCGCAACCTCCTATTTTCTTCAGCGGTTGCAGACTCTGCCTATAGAATAGCCGATACCGGACTATCCTCAAGCTCAATAATTGGTAAATGACTTTCGGAGGCCATAGGAACACTGCCTTTAGATCTCGTTAAGTAAGGATGGGAAGCCAGATTACCAAAAAACCAACCACCTAAACAGGACCTTTGATATTTGCACACACAACAACCTGGTTAGTTTGAGATATTTAATAGATAAGGAATCACATATTGGGGATGCAATGCACTTAAATAGTTAAATGTTTCTAAATGTCTTTGCAACGACTGTATGTTTCATCCCGGCTTTACTATCTCTTTTCTCAAATTTCTAATCCTGATTTCTTTTTCCTTCTCTTATTGATGTTTTCGCTCTTTTATTTTTCACTCTTTTTTCTTTCTTGTTCACTCAATTTTCCTTTTTTTTATTTTATTTTTCACTCAGATTGTCTATAGCTACGATCGAATTCGATGGGGATTGCCTACGTATCATGATGCCGCATGAATCAGATCATTACGTGGTTCATGAAATAAATACAGAATAAAAGAAAAGAAAATTTTGGTTTTTGTTTTTTTCAATATTTCATTAAATAAAATCTTTTTGGGTTTTTCTATTACAAAGACTTTTGGAAATACTAACGATTAAACATACATACTCAAAACAGAAAAAACAGACTCGAAAAGGTAAAATATAGACTCAAAGCCAAAAATAATAAATAAAAAAAAATCAGAAATACATAAGAGCCTCCAATACTACTCCGGGGTCTCATGGTACATCAGTCAGTCTCGACGTGGGCCTGCGTGCAATCTCTTCTTGAAGGTACTCTAAATCATCCATCACCTAACGGACAAAAGTCATCACAGAAGCAAAGAACATGGACCTGGTCATTTCTTTGCATTCATGGCATTTCATTGCGACGTAATCATCGATTTCTTTAATCCTCATTCTAATGACGCCCTTTTCTTGGAGCAAACATCCAATTTGCTGAGACCGGGCCTCCAACACCTGCGTGGCCGTATGGGGTCTTGCAATTGGTGTATGTATTTTTCCAATCGGGAAATCAATGTATAACAATGCTCTCTTTCAGCTTTGAAATCCTTTGTCTGTTGGACCATTTTATGTTTTCCCTTAAGATCACGACCCCTCTATCATACTTTTTCTTTAAATGCTGAACACACCTTGCCCGTTCTTCTGTATTATTCGCCAATTTTGCCCGAGCTTTTGCCAATTCATCCTCGGCCTTTGTCAAATCAAATCCATAATCATGAACTTTCCGCCTCAGATTGCTTATGAGTCTTTCATCTTTTTCGCTTCTTATCGGGTTTTCAGCAACTATTTTCATTTTTTGAATCTGAGCTCGGAAGGCTTCATTTTATCGGGCCAACCTTTTCTTTTCTCCTTCATCCTCGGCAGCCTGCAAACTACTGTTAAATTTGAGGTTTTTGATTTGATCCTCTAGCTTTCTTATGGTGGTCCGATATTCCTTCTCTGTAGCTAACCAAACCCAATGTTCTCGCGCTCCATCGGTGAATTATTGGACATGGGGTCTTTTGGCGGGCTGTTCTGTCTCTTGATCGACTCGAACTTTCTTACCATACAAGGCTGTGTAGTTAGATTCTACTTCATCCGAGGAACAATCCCGTAATTGAGTCTGTGGCTTCAAAAACCTACATTGGTGCCAAATCTGGCGAACCTTTTCTTCTGGGAATGCGACTTTTGGGCATAGTTCAATAACCTGTGGACTCAAATCTTCATCATAAGGGACTGTTTGGTATCTTCCCAATTGGCGTAGGACCCGATGCAGAGCATATGGCGGAATACTCCGAAATCCCATCAATAAAAGAAAGCACACTCCGGCAGACATATAAATAACCTCATTGACCGTGAGCCAACTGAAAGTCCACTCAATTCGGTTTGCGGTCAAAAACCCAAATACGCGAACCAAGACTCAGTACCCTCCAGTAACTCATGACCGTTTACCCGGTTTCCGTATTCTTCAATGCAATCGAGTCCGGTCAGACCGTAGTTCATGTACCTCGGGTGATGGCAAAGATGTTCCACCAGCCACATTTGCAAAAGCAAGTTGCAACCCTCAAAGAACTTTGTCCCAGCTCGACAGGCAGTTAGAGCTCGATAGATTTCTGCGAGAATCATCGGTATAAGAGTGCTGTTGGCCTTTCTGACCATAAATTCGGCCATTCCTACAAGTCCCAGCTCTATATGTCCGTCACTCCTTGGGCATACCAGAGTGCCTAAAAATGCAACTACGAAGGCTAAACGTCTGCGTGCTTCCCATTTGTTTTTATTTCCCTGATGACTCAAACCAGTGTCCGGAGCCTCAAATCCTCGGGGATCCCCATACCAGCTGTATAAGAAGTGGAATGTGCAAAATTCTTTGGCCAAATTTCCATCTTTAACCTGCCGACTAATGCTCAGAAGGTCCAAAAATTTATGAGGGGTTACTTGTTTTGGTGCTACTGGATATCGGTGCCTGAGATTCCCGTCAAGACCAACATAACCTGCCATCTCCTCTAGAAAATGGGTCAACTCAAAATTAGAGAAGTGGAAAACATTGTGCGTCGGGTCCCAAAACGGTATCAAAGTTTCAATTATATCAACCCTTGGTTTAATTTTCAGAAGCCCGGTGAGCCCACCTAAAGCCTTTGTCAAATAACGCTTGCTGACCTCCCCCAGGTCATTCCACCACATGTGGAGTCCCAGTGGAATCGCATCTATGACCCGAAAAGTACATTCTTAATGGTCCTCATTCTGCACACAAATTGAGGACAAAGATCAAAACTGACACATTTTCCAAAAACACAAAGTGGTTAATATTAAAAATCCAAACCAGTAAATTTCGTATTTTATTTTGTAAATATGGCCCTTCAGCACTTGAGGAACATTTTTGGGGTTGTTTCTGCCAACTGAGGTTGGTTATAGGAGAAAAGACTGACTTGGGTTTACATTGTGGCTATTCTTGTGAAAACAGCCTTCCGGTGCTCCAGGAGAATGTTTTAAGGCTATTTTGACAAGAACGGCCCCGAGTGATGATCGTGTTTCAAAAGGTTCTTATTTTGGTTAGTTTTGAAAAAATGTGGCCGGACCTGATAGGGGTTGCCTACGTATCTCACATCCGGTGAGAATCAGACCCGCATAGTTCGGTAGGTTTTGGCGCAATAGGAAAACACGACTTATTTTGAAAATGACTTTTGTTTTTTCTCAAAATTTCGGCAGAGTTTTAGTACTTTTCAAATACCTAGATTTTCAAAACCGGGTAAATTTGTTTCTCTCCTACCTCACTCTTTGTGTTTTCTTGGTCCCCTTTTCCTATTCTAGAAGCCGGTCAACATGCATTCCGAAACAAACATATGCATAAGTAGCACGTAAAATATATCTGGATGGTCCTTTATATTGGGTACATCTGTCCTAGACGGACCCAACTCCTGTGTTGAGTCCCCAAAGTCAAATGCACGTGATGCAAATAAACGTTCCTACTAGGGATCCAGCATGGGGCTATTTTATTCTATGTTTAGATCCTAGGTGTGTTGTTCTAGACCTGGCTTACCCGAGTAGACAACTCGAGCCGGGGGGGGGGGGCAGCGTACCGGGAATACAGAAGCTTCACTGGCTTTGCAACTTGTCCGATCCTCATTCCCAGAAGATTTAGAAGACTCAAAGAGAAGAGGTTTTCGTAACAGTTTATATACAGTTCAAGCAATATCAAAGCGGTAAAAAGCAGTATTTAGCACATTCGGCTCAAACACATAAAAATCAGATAATAAATAAAAGCCAAGTATAACAGCTATTCTAAGCTCGAATTCTGAACCCTAAACCAGAGATTTTGGGTTCTAATTCCCCAGCAGAGTCGCCAGAGCTGTCACACCTCCTTTTTCCCATAGGGATATGGGAGTTTTTCCAATTTAAGTGACATTAATCGAATTGGGATTATTTATTTATTTTTTAGAGTCGCCACTTGGAATACTGTATGGTGTCCCAAGTCACCGATTTATTTTAGAATCCCAAATCGAGGAACATTGACTCTTATTTATGGTCTGCGAACACAGAAGACCGGGTAAGGAATTCTGTTAACCCGAGAGAAGGTGTGAGACACTCCCGAGTTCCGTGGTTTTAGCACGGTCGCTCAACTATTAATAATTGCCCTAGTTATTTGATTTAATATATGTTTTAAACCTATATGTGCATTTTTATTCCTTTTACCGCTTTTATTACATTACTGTATTTTAAACTTTTATGGAATTAATATTAGACGAGTTACGTTGTTGTACACTCGTTGTTTATACACATCGCAAATCACGTCACGTGAAGTGCACCCGCAATCTACAACGCGTTTAATTTTATTTATTATTGTTTGAAGTTGTGGTCGAGTCACTTGAAACGCAAACTCGAATTGGGGATTACGTATCGTGACCATGCCACGGGAACCGTATCCACAGTCACGATGATTTATTATTAATCGCGCCTAAAGCAAGCTACGACGTTCGAATATTATTCAATTGCTAATTTTGAGATTATTGTAAGGTCATGAGGTATGCAATTATTTGTGGAAGAATTGGATATATTATTTATAGAAAAGTGGGCTAGATTAGAGAAAGATGGGCCAACTATGTTGTTTATTACTTTGGGCCTGATAAGACTAAATCTTTTGGCCCAAAAGCTTTTCTTCTCCAACAACCCAAAAATCAATTTCTTTAGAAACAAATCGTGGCCCAAGCAAATTATCCAACCCATTATTCCATATTCTGTACATTTCTTAAAGAAAACTAATGATACCACAATCTCATGAACAAAATTAGTAAACAAGCTAAATTACAGTGATTCAATATACCCTTTATCCGGTTAAATCAACTCAAAACAAAACTTTGCAACTCTAAAATTAACATCATGGTCCAATAAACATATGAACAAGGAAACAATTATATTTAAATGATCCAAATATCAATAGAGTGAACTACTACTTCATGCTACCCAATAATCACACCAATAGACAAGAAGGTAAATGGACAATTATAATCAGTGAAGAAAGGGAAATAACGGACCTTTGATATAAATTAACAGAGATGAAATTACAAGAGCGCTAAACAATTCGACGAGTGTTGACTGGAGCTTTCACAGGCCACGAAACCTCGAACAACAAATCGCGACTTGTAACCCCGACCGACCTTGCAAGACCGGTGATTTAGTAGCTTGTTTTTGCTGGGTTTAAAGCTATTTTGCTTTTGGGGGGGGGGATGATTTTGATGGATTTTTCGAACGAAAGACGAAGAAAAAATGACACGAGTAGAAACTTTCTTATCCTAGAAGAAGAAAATAAATTTCTCTCAATTCCTTCCTCCTTATTTTTTTTTTCTCTCTCCCCCTTTTTTTCCTCATATTTCTCTTCTATTTATAGAAATTTCTTTCGGAATTTTCATATTTTCTATTTATTTTTATTTATTTTTTTATTTTTAATTAAAAAGAATTTCCACTTCCCATTTTTCTTATTTTTTAAAAAAACTAATTTCCCACTTTTGTTTACTTTTATTTCTTAATTTCTTACTTTTTTTACTTTTATTATATTTAAATTCCCACTTTTATACTTTTCTTTTTTTATTTCCCACTTATTTTACTTTTTTGTATTTCCCACTTATTTTACTTTTTGTTTTTTAAATTTTCAGCTACCCTTTTATTTTTTAATTCCAAATTTCTTTTACTTTACATTTTTTTTAAATTTACACATTCTTTTACCTTTTTTTTTAATTGTTCAATTTCTTTTACTTTTTTATTAAATAATTTTCACCTACTTTTACTTTTACTTTTACTTTTTAATTTTATATTTCTACTTTTCCTTTTATTTTAATTCCCATCCGAATTGTTTTTAAAAAAAATAATAATTAATTGCTATTTATTTTCGGTTTTTAATTCATTTTATTTAAAAATAAAGATACAAATAATAATAAAAATAATACTATTAGTAATAATTGACCTTTTAAATTATTATTAATTTTTACCCTATATATATATATATATATATATAAGTGTAACAAAGCTAAA
The DNA here is from genome assembly GCA_000715115.1 of Nicotiana otophora. Classification (NCBI taxonomy): domain Eukaryota; kingdom Viridiplantae; phylum Streptophyta; class Magnoliopsida; order Solanales; family Solanaceae; genus Nicotiana; species Nicotiana otophora. The sequence continues at coordinate 4,934 of AWOL01S0075571.1, read as the reverse complement.
ATATATATATTAAATTTATGAAAATATTTACATAGTAGAAGGTGATAAAAATTCAAATATAGTCAAAAGTTAGGTGCTCATAATACCTGAAAAGTAATTTGCTAGAGCAATATTTTTCCTAAAGACTGGACAAAATTGAATTTTCTTGTATTGAGGTATACCGAAGAAATGAGTAAAAGTAGGTAACAGAAGGGGAGGGATTGCTGTTTTTTATTAGTGAGGACAAGTAGCTTTCATTTTATTCAATCTAATGGTAGGGCTTTAAAGAGTAGGCGGTTCGTATCTTTCTATGACCCCCAGAATAAGAAGTAGGAGGATAGGCAGAGCAAGAGCTCTTGAAGTCTACCCGGGCGCCCTTCTTCATTCATCCATTTAGGCCCGGCTAGGAACACGTGGATCCAGGGAACCTGGCTCGGGAACAGCTTCTTACTAGTAGGAGCTAATCACAGTAAGAGAGTCCAATCTCTGAAATAGAGCTTAGTCTCTCCATAGTAGTCTACTAGTAGAAGGCTTAGGTTATGACTTGATCCAATAGAGTCAGAACACCTTTCTATCTAAAAGAAATGGTGCTCGATGAAAGGATCCAGATTCCACACTATGCTGTGGGCTGGGGAGAGAGCTGCTCTGCGAAGCTGGGCGTTCAGTGTTCTTATGGAGGAACCATACTAGAAAGAGAATTGAAAGGGCCTTCAAAAAAGAGCGAGGGAGTGATGGGCAACCTTAGTCTATATGTTGCTCGTGAGCCGCCAAGTACCAGTCTCGCAACAGTATTGGCGCAAAAGGATCGGTCCTTCACTTGCTGATCGTTCGCGAGTCGAACTCGCTCTCTTGCCACGCCTTCCACTCACTCGCTTGAGTCGGACTCAATCACTCTTTTTGTTTGGAGGATCATTCGTTATTCACTCTCTTGCTATTACCCGCAGGGAGCGCAGCAACCAAGATGCATATTATCATATAGAAAGAGGCGAAGCGTAGCGATTCGTACTACCGGAAAAGTTTCGCTAACCGGCAGGCAATAGAATCAGCCGATAGGCGCAGGCAAGCGTAGCGAATCACATAGATAAGCCCCTACCTGCCAGCGCGCGGATGGATAGGGCGGGCGAAGCGCGAAGGGGATGGATGTCTGAGCGGTTGAAAGAGTCGGTCTTGAAAACCGAAGTATTTATAGAAATACCGGGGGTTCGAATCCCTCTCCATCCGCGAGGTCATAAGTTCTCTCTTGCGTTATCTATAGATAAGAACGAATCGGATCGACTCGACTGATATGATAGATGGAATGGGAGTTTGTGTTCTATTTAGTTAGGACCTTGTCTCCCTTTCGTTATCTTCCGCTCTCCTTGTATAGGTTGGGAAAGGGCCGGGTGGATTACCTTTGGGAGCTAAGTCGAAGATCTCGGTGGTCTTGTGAGTGGTTGATAAACTGCGATTGCAGTTTTCTTTAGGAAGTCCCATAGCTGTGAGGCTTAACAGATAAAGAAAACGGTGGATACTTTTCCGGGTAGAAGGTGACAACCCTAATGAATTGACTATGAAGGTGGCTCTTAGCTACATCAGCGCTCAAATTCCTTAATCGTTATTGCCCAGGCTTCGATGATCAACCCCTGGCACATTTAGGTTTTGATCTTCGGCCATCCTGGTCCTCAGGACCCAACACTATATTATTCAACTATATTTCCTTTAAAATGAAAAGATGCAAAAGGTGTTGATACGTCCTATCCACATAGAAATCTTACCCTCTTCCACACATTACCGGTGGATGCTACAGCCGCTATCACTTTGGCTGCAGGATGGGAATGAAGGTCGAGGAGGCAGGGAAGAAAAGGTTATTCGCTATTGGCTTACCCTTATATCAGGCCTTGGTACGGCCTATACACGATGGATGAAGGTTTTGGCAAGGTTAAGAATGGATGGTACCTATAATCAGACCCAACCGTTGCAGTACTTGAGAATAAAGAAAAAATTTTTCTCTTTTTATCTTAAGGCTGCTACCGATTCCTTATCTGTTATCCTGACGTCCTGTATGCAGGGTTGTTCGGAAATCCCTTTGCAACTTCCTGGACGTTCATACTTTGTTCTGTAGTCTTTCAATTACCATATAGTTTCTATAATTATAATAAAGGCTATAGGTCATCGGTTGTGACGTTTACGAAGGGTCAACCCCTCGGATTTTTTAGTTCTTGGCCTCTATTCACACTTAAACATCATATGCTTGTGTGGATAGCTACTGAAAGGGTGTATGGCACGACGAAGCTTTGCGACTATGCCATTCTTGGCGACGGTGATCGCCGACGAGAAGGTGACGGCCACTTAGCATAATATATAGTTTCAGTGTACTATAACTATATCTAAAGAAAAGTCTCCCATTTGAAAGATTATTTATTATAAGTCATGTTTTGGAGTTTGCCAAATCATTTTTGAGCGACGAAGTTACTAGGGATTTCTCTCCAGTGTCTGCTAAGATGCTCCGGTCTTTGGTTGACGCTATTATGTGGAAAAGACCCCGATTTTCTCAAAGATTAGAGATGTNTTTTAATTCATTTTATTTAAAAATAAAGATACAAATAATAATAAAAATAATACTATTAGTAATAATTGACCTTTTAAATTATTATTAATTTTTACCCTATATATATATATATATATATATAAGTGTAACAAAGCTAAAATATATATATTAAATTTATGAAAATATTTACATAGTAGAAGGTGATAAAAATTCAAATATAGTCAAAAGTTAGGTGCTCATAATACCTGAAAAGTAATTTGCTAGAGCAATATTTTTCCTAAAGACTGGACAAAATTGAATTTTCTTGTATTGAGGTATACCGAAGAAATGAGTAAAAGTAGGTAACAGAAGGGGAGGGATTGCTGTTTTTTATTAGTGAGGACAAGTAGCTTTCATTTTATTCAATCTAATGGTAGGGCTTTAAAGAGTAGGCGGTTCGTATCTTTCTATGACCCCCAGAATAAGAAGTGGGAGGATAGGCAGAGCAAGAGCTCTTGAAGTCTACCCGGGCGCCCTTCTTCATTCATCAATTTAGGCCCGGCTAGGAACACATGGTTCCCTTTTTTTTTAGGTTTTTTTAAAGCAATATGTTTCTAAAAACTGGAAAAAAGTATTTTCGATTTTTTCAGTTTTTTCCAGTTTTTACAAAAATATTGCTTTTCACTTATATTTTTCCAATTTTTACAAAAACATTGTTTTAGAAAATATTTTTCAGTTTTGTTTTTGTAAAAACTGGAAAAAACAAATTTTCGTTTTTTTCCAGTTTTTAGTATAACTTTTTTTTTAGTTTTTTCCAGTTTTTACAAAAAAAATAAATTGCTTTATAAAATTGCTTTTCGGGTATGGGTAATGAGTCTTTTTAATTAATTAAGAGATATTTAGAATTAGCCAACAAGACGATAACACGTGTCCCTCCGTTTAAATGAGGGATATATTTGAACCCAAAGTATGACTGCAGGGGTATAGATAACCCAATAGTATAACGAGGGGTATTCTTAGACCATTTTTAGAAGTACGGTGGTATATTTGACCCTTTTCCATTTTATAAAAGGGAACTCTTAACGTAGTTGTTCCAATTAATTTCTTATGAAATTTGAGTTCAACATCTAAGAGTTATAAAGGAAATGTTTATATATTACTTTTTCACTTTTATTTTATGTGAAGCTATTATACATGTTTTAAATGGATTTTATGACTACGTGATACTTTATAATTATGATTTAGGAACATGCTTAAGTTATGACTTGTTGACTAGACTTAAGCACTCTTAAATAATATGACTAGACTTAAGCACTCTTAAATGCTTATTGAACCGTTATAATAAATTAAACTACATGACTAGCCATAACCATCTTTTAACCGTATGAGCTTTTATCTGTATTCCTGTTGTTATGTCCGGTGCTTCTTTATCGTATTGTTTCATATACATATGCATGAGTGAAGAGTTGGTTGCTGTGGAAAGTTGAGGTTTTTGCACTATGAATCCTTTGAGCGGATATTGATTATTGATCATTAATGGTAAGATGATCAATGCTTGGATATGGATTTATCTCTCTGGAGTCAGGTAATTACCCATATTATCTTGTGCCTTGTGAGCGTAGGCACCCGAGATTTTTCGTGCTTGTTCGACATATGGCCTATGTCAGGCACATGGATTTGTGCTGTAAGGTATTGAGAAATGATCCTGAGCATACATATACATACTTTGACTCATGCAACGACTTTATATAAATATTGTTGACATGTATCATGTCTTTATTTTGATAATTGAGATGTTGATAGCTTATTTGATCTCTTTTGTCTTTGAAGTATGTCTAAATTCCATATGAATTGTGTTTTGATCTTTCGTACTCATTTCTTGATACCATGCTTTACTCCGTATATTATTTTTGCTTTTACCTGATTATTAGACAGTTAGTGAGTGTCGATGTCAGCCTCTCGCCACTACTTCTTCGAGGCTAGATTTGATACATACTGAGTACCGTGGATTTATACTCATACTACACTTCTGTATATTTTGTGCAAGTTTTGTGGTTAGTCTTAGCGGCGTTCATCTCGCAGAGTAGGTCTTATAGGGACTTCATGGTGAGCTGCTTCACTTGATCGATACGCAGTACATGGAGTCCCCCTACTTATCTATTCAATCTATCTATTCTTGTCAGACAGACATTGTTATATAGTTCACACTCTTTATTTTGTGTTGGATTACGTGGTGTATACATAGCCATACATTATACATATGCATACACTATGCATATTGATTATATCTTGTACATATGCATATATCTTTGTATATTTATCTCTCTTGTACAAATGAATATATTCCTCCATATGTTACTCTGATATGGACTGAGGTTTTGACACGAAGGGATATTCCGTGCAAATTGATAAGATTATGGAACAATATGTCATTCAATGCAAATCGATA
>AWOL01S0075569.1:5911-36143 GCA_000715115.1 Nicotiana otophora | reverse complement strand
TTCCCAGGTTTCACAATGAGCTAGCCGATGCTTTGGCTACTTTAGCCTCGATGCTCCCTTATCAGGGAAACACCCATATCGATCTACTAGAAATCCAAGTTCGGAACCAACACGGTTACTGCAATACAATTGAGACAGAACCAGATGGTGAACCATGGTATCATGACATAAAACGATTCCTGAAAATGAGAGAATACCCAGAGCACGCCAAGGAGATCAAAAAAGAACTATAAGGAGGCTCACCAGCGGTTTCTTCCTGAATGGGGAAATTTTGTACAAGNGGTTTCTTCCTGAGTGGGGAAATTTTGTACAAAAGGACCCCAGATTTGAACTTGTTGAGATGTGTAGATACAACAGAAGCTAAGCAGATCATGAGTGAAGTACATTCGGGGGTATGCGGACCTCACATGAATGGATATGTTTTGGCGAAGAAGATTCTGCGGGCAGGGTATTATTGGCTTACAATGGAGCGAGATTGCTTCAGTTTTGTTCGCAAGTGTCACCAATGCCAGATTCATGGTGACCTGATTCACTCGCCACCTTCAGAGTTGCATCCCATGTCCTCTCCTTGGCCTTTCGTTGCTTGGGGAATGGATGTTATTGGGCCAATTGAGCCAAAGGCTTCAAATGGGCATAGATTCATTTTGGTTGCAATTGATTACTTCACCAAGTGGGTGGAGGCCGTCACTTTCAAAGCAGTCACCAAGAAAGTAGTGGTAGACTTTGTTCATTCCAACATCATCTGCCGCTTTGGTATCTCAAATACCATTTATCACTGACAATGCAGCCAATCTCAATAGTCATTTGATGAAGGAGGTATGCGAGCGATTTAAAATTATGCATCGCCATTCTACCCCTTACCGGCCAAAAGCCAATGGAGCCGTTGAAGCAGCGAACAAGAACATCAAGAAGATTTGTAGGAAAATGATACAAGGTTCGAGACAATGGCATGAAAAGTTGCCTTTTGCTCTTTTGGGATACCGCACGACTGCTCGCACATCTGTTGGTGCAACTCCTTATCTATTGGTATATGGGACGGACGCTGTAATACCGATTGAAGTCGAAATTCCCTCTCTTCGGATCATTGTGGAGTCAGAGATTAAAGATACAAAATGGGTAAAGATCCGATTAGAACAACTAATGTTGATTGATGAAAAATGGCTAGCAGCAGTGTGCTTTGTCCAGTTATACCAACAAAGAATGGCACGTGCTTACAACAAGAAAGTGCGTCCAAGGCATTGCGAGGTAGGCCAACTCGTTCTGAAATGCGTTCTTCCACACCAAGTAGAAGCTAAAGGAAAATTTTCCCCAAACTGGAAAGGACCCTATATCATCAAGAAAGTGTTACCAAAAGGGGCTTTGCACTTGGTAGATGAAGAAGGACGGGTACCAGACATGACTATTAATGCAAATGCAGTCAAAAGATATTATGTTTGATATATACCCACTGTGAAACTTTCACGCATGATTTTCTTAGATCGAGATGACGAAGGCTACCATTGCTCGCTATTTCAAGCAAGTTTCACCCTTTTGTTACCCCTTTTAAGCTGTGTTTTTCTTCCTTGTTTTCCATTTTTTAGAACCTGTGTACTCAAAAAACAAAGAAGAAGAAGTCAAACAATAAATTTTTTGAGTCATTGAACTACGTCCGACCTGATTCCGAAAGGATATGTAGGCAGCCTTACCCTGGGTTCGGTCCCATCGCAACAAAAATCCATATTCCCAATACTCCAAAACTGGGGCAGAAGTTTGTTTTTTATCTTACGGTTTTCCGGTAGAAACAGTTCCAAAAGTTGTAATTCAATTCAAGGTTCTTTTCGCCTTTTCCTGTTAAGAATTTCTTATCGATCTTTGAGAATACTTTAAGTCCCCATGCCAGGGGCATTGGCCAACCTTCCGCAAAATAAATAAATAAATAAAAAAGAAAAGAAAAGAAGAAATGAGAGAGTCTTATCGGTGAAAACCCGTATGAGCACTGTAAGGCGACAGTGAGCAGAGAACTGCAAGAGTCTTATTGGTGAAAACCAGATGGGCACCATAAGGCAACAGTGATTAGAGAAATGAGAGAGGTGAGTTAGCGAAAACCCGCAAAGGGCGCTACTAGCCGAATGAGGGTCTTCGATGCTCCAGCATGAGCATAACCAAAACAGTTTCAAGATGAACATTTGCGACGTATTTTGAGAATTAGACAGCTCAGACAGATCAGGCGTCCAGTCCAAAATGCATGTCATGATTCATTGAAGTCGGCACATATCTCTAGATAAGTCTCCTTATTTCTCTCCCCGAAAGGAACACCTTTTATTTAGACACAATTCTTTTTTCACTTCCAATTGCTCTTCTATTCTTTTTCATAATTTTTCTTAGATTCCCTTTCGGTCTAATCTTGCATCAAAAGCAAAGCAAAAATGGCTGCAATACTGTCTACAGTTTTCCTGTAATACCGAGCACAATTTGGAGCATATACGACATTGACGAAGGCAAGAATCTATCTGTGATCTCTTTTGATAAGGCAGACAAAGTATCTCAAAGAAACTAAAAAGGTCGCCTAAGCAAGACTTGCTTCATGGGAAAAGTTGATAAGCACTACAGACACAAATTGGTTCTGAGTGCAATACAACTAAGTTTGATTTTAAAGAAAAATTACTTTGCCTTAGATACAAGGGTTAACGGTACCGTGGACATCTGGGTATGAAACAGCCAGGGGAGACGTCAGAAAGACAAAGTCTCCAGAAAACGATACAAAGTATCCGAGCATCTCGGTACCACTCTGATAGAATCAGTACATCAAGGTCACAAACCGACCACCACTTTAAAAACTCACCAAGTTTCTTTATTTGAAGCAGGAACAAAGCAGTGCAGAATGGCAGTTCTCAAAGTACGAATGTCACCAAATGTAAGCTCCTTAAAATCTTCAGCATGCATCACTACTGTCCATACCTCTCATTTTCATAGCTTAACCCATGTAGAACCTTTTTGCCTAGGGGGATCCAGCTCATAGTTCCGGGTAGAAGTACTTTTCGCTCAGGTTGTTTTACGTAGCTTAACCCAGGTAGATCTTTTCGCCTTGGGGGATCCAGCTCAAAGTTCCGGGTAGAATTACTCTTCGCCCATGCTATTTTTCGTAGCTTAACCCAGGTAGAACCTTTTTCGCCTAGGGGGATGCAGCTCATAGTTTCGGGTAGAAATACTCTTCGCTCAGGTTGTTATACATAGCTTAACCCAGGTAGAACCATTTCGCCTAGGGGGATCCAGCTCATATTTGCGGGTAGGGGTACTCTTCGCTCAGGTTTTTAATCATAGCTTAACCCAGGTAGATCTTTTCACCAAGGGGGATCCAGCTCATAGTTCCGGGTAGAAGTATTCTTCGCTTAGGTTGTTTTACATAGCTTAACCCAGGTAGAACCATTTCGCTTAGGGGGATCCAACTCATATTTGCGGTTAGAAGTACTCTTCGCTCAGGTTTTTAATCATAGCTTAACCCAGGTAGAACCTTTTCGCCAAGGGGGATCCAGCTCATAGTTCCGGGTAGAAGTACTCTTCGCCCAGGCTATTTTACGTAGCTTAACCCAGGTAGAACATTTTCACCTAGGGGGATCCAGCTCATAGTTTCGGGTAGAAGTACTCTTCGCTCAGGTTATTTTACGTAGCTTAACCCAGGTAGATCTTTTCGCCTAGGGGGATCCAGCTAATATTTCCGGGTAGAAGTACTTTTCGCCCAGGCTGTCTTTTGTAGCTTGATCCAGGTAGAACATTTTCACCTAGGGGGATCCAGCTCATAGTTCCAGGTAGAAGTACTCTTCGCTCAGGCTGTTTTATGTATCTTAACCCAGGTAGAACATTTTCACCTAGGGGGATCCAGCTCATAGTTCTGGGTAGAAGTACTCTTCGCTCAGGCTGTTTTATGTATCTTAACCCAGGTAGAACCTTTTTCACCTGGGGGGATCCAACTCATAGTTCCGGGTAGAAGTACTCTTCGCTCATGTTGTTTTACGTAGTTTAACCCGGGCAGAAACTTTTCGCCTAGGGGGATACAACTCATGTTCTGATTAGAAGTACTCTTCGCCCAGGTTTGCTTTTCGTAGTTTAACCCAGGTAGACCCTTTTCACCCCGGGGATTCAGCATTGTTTTTAGTAATACAGGGTGCCAACCCTTGGTTAAATTGCCTTTTGAGTAATACAGGGCGCCAACCCCTGGTTATATTTCCTTTTCAGTAACACAGGGCACAAACCCCTGGTTACGTTTCCTTTTCAGTAATACAGGGCGCCAACCCCTGGTTACATTTCTTTCTAAGTAATACAGGGCGCCAACCCCTAGTTACATTTCCTTTTCAGTAATATAGGGTGCCAACCTCTGGTTATATTTCCTTTCAGTAATACAGGGCGCCAACCTCTGGTTACATTTTCCTTTTTAGTAATACAGGGCGCCAACCCCTAGTTGCATTTCTTTTTTAGTAATACAAGGCGCCAACCCCTAGTTACATTTCCTTTTCAGTAATACAAGGTGCCAACCTCTGTTTACATTTTCTTCTCAGTAATACAGGGTACACCAATCCCGTGATTATATTTTCTTACCAACATAGGGTACACCAATCCTTGATCTCCTTACCAGTATAGGGTACACCAATCCCTGGCTGTGTTCTCCAACATCGAGTACACCACTCCCTAGTTGATTTGATTTTAAATGCAGGATACACCACTCCCTGATATCATTACCAATATAGGGTATCTCATTCTCTGACCACATTTTCCCAACATAAGGTACACAAATCCTTAGTTGAGACATTCTTTTGGGACAATAAAAAAAATCATCATAACCTTTTCAGGGTACACCATTACTATTTTTTTTTATTTTACTTTCAATAAAGAAGTAGTTTAGAATTTTGTTACAATAACTCATGAAAGTTTTCCTAGTGAAAACTGGGGCAGAAATATTTCGTTCGTTTGTTTGTTGTGATGACTGAGCAGGTTTTACCTCGAGGCACATGGTTCGAGATGAACAAAAGTAGAAGTCTCAATCCAGAATAAAGAAAAGAAAAGGAAAAGAAGTGAATCCAAATGCAGAAGAAGATGGAAAGGATATGCACTGCTCAAGACGACTGAAGTCACGAGCTTTACATTTCCCGTTTTGATTAGAAGAAGTCGTAGAAGAATGAACTAGCACCTGCAGCTAGCAAACATCAAGGTTCAAATCAGAATCTGCGTGAACAACCAGTCAAGATTCAAGATCAAGTTTTAGAAGACTTTATAGATAGGAATCTTGTAACTCATAGCTGATAAGTTTGTTTAATTTCTTTTTTATTTTGATGTAATAACAGGACCACGGACCGGAGCCTAGATAAAACCTCACTCGACTCTCCAACTCAGCATTCCATCATTTTCTTTGAACTACGCGCGACGTCATTTCCTTATAACCCGGGATATGTGAGTTGTCCATAACCAAGGCTTGGTCGCACTCTTTTCTCTTATCTCCTCTTTTGAATAATGGTATGATCAAAAATTAGTCATATCGCTCATCTTTTCTTTGCCTGAAAACTCTTCATATTTCCAAGCAAAGAGGGGCATGCTGTGAGCACCTAATTTTTTACCGTGCTTGAATTTTCGCCCACTCATCTCACTAATACCACACTTTGTCCCCACTCCATTTTACCTTGTCCCCCATGCTTGCCCCCCATACTTTGTCCCCCACTCACAAACCCTATACCCTATTTTAAGCCATTAAAACACACCAAACTTTCTCCATAAACGGACCTCTCTTCTACACAAAAAAAAGAGAGGAGCAGCCTTCTTCCTCTCCTTCTTCAACCTAGCCACCTATCTCACGTTCTTCCTCCTCCACCCACAAATTTTGACCTCACTCACATACACTCACAATCACACACGAAAAGGGGAAGGAAAATAACAGAGACGGGGAAGAGAAATAGAAAATGGAAAAGAGTAAAAAATAAAAATAAAAAAAAATTCATGAGAGATAGGAATAGAGAGAGATGGGAACAGATCTGAAAAACCATCTTCATCTTCAACGCCTATCATTTTTTCTTTATTTTTGTTGAATTAGAAGAGGACAGAGTTTGAGGTTGTGTTCGAGTCTTCGTTGGTGTAGCTGTCCGAGCCCTGGTCAGTGATCTCACTTGAAACGTTTTGTTGCTCTCCATTTTTGTAACTGAAACTTGATCTCACTGTATGCAACTAATGCCTTCATTTGGCTCTTCTAAGTTTGTTTCCATTGCTGTCAAGGTATGGATCCAACTTTCAAGTCATATAATCATTGTTTGGTATGCTTGCTGCTTTATTAATACTATTTTCTTTAATCTTATTACTGGAATATTTCTTTCTCTAAGGCATTAATACTAATTAAATGTGGTTATTTCAAAAAGGTGTCTGCTTGTCAAGAGTATTTTGTTTTTTTTCTTAATTTTAGATTAACACTTAATTTAAGGCTTTATTCCCACTTGTGGCTACGTAATGGACAATCTTTATTTAATTAGAAAAACTTGTTTAATATTTCGTTTGCCTCATATGTAAGTCACTTGGATTGTACCCAAATTGGTCCCAGTTAGTGAATAGATTTCTAGTTTTCTATAAATAGTAGGATAATTATTGGTAATTAATCAAATATTAGTGTAAATTTATAAACAATTTAGTCAAAGCTCAATATCTTTACGATATTCTATCCATATAACACTAAGCCCCACAACAATTTCAAACAAACATAGGAAAATAATTCATTCATAAACGCTAAGCAACTAATAGGCGCACTTTAACTTCTTCATTTACGGATTCGCTTGCGTAGCATGATGTTTAACTTTTCAATAAATTAATTCATTAATTTTATACCATATTTGTTAGCTTTAATTAATTTTTATTTAGTTAATCTCTATAATCGCGGATTCGCTTGCGTAGCACAATTATGAACAAAAACTAAATAATAAAATTCATCTCGATCATGCTTTCGCTTGCATGGTGCGGTTAGGATAATTTAATATTATTCAAATCTTTTCTTTAAATATTTTTGTTAATAAATAAAAGCGGGCATAGGAAAAGCTTTAAAATCAAATAAATCACAGTTTATGCAAAATTAATTCAAGCCAAGTTTTAGTCAATAAAGTGACCGTGCTAGAACCACGGGACTCGGGGAATGCCTTACACCTTCTCCCCGGTCAGCAGAATTTCTTATCCGGACTTTATTTTCGCAGACCAATAATAATAGAGTCAAACTTTCTTTTGACTGGGGATTCAAATAAAAGGTGACTTGAAACACCCAAAAATCAATTCCAAGTGGCGACTCTGTAAATAAAATAATCCCTATTTCAAAAATTATCACTTTAATTGGAAAAACTCTTTAATCCACAATCCACACATATATCTCTTTTGGGTGTAAAAAGGGGTGTGACACCCAAGCTGCATTCTTAGATATTGGAATGTTCTCCAATGTGTGGTGCTTTATATTGAAGGTATGAATCCATCTGATCCATAAGCAGTCTTTCTTCTTTGCCACTGCCCACAGATGCTTTGCCACAACTGCCTTATTCCAGTAGATCATGTTCATCACATTGACGCCCCATGCTGCTTGTGGTAGATATACTTTCTTCCGTGTAACTAGTGCCTTTTTGGAGACAGTAGATGTTCATGTCCGTAAAAATGATTTACATATAGCTTCAACCATTTTCAGCATCTTTTTAGGTAATAGGAAAACTTGTGCCCAGTAAGATTGGACCCCAAATAATACTGAATTGATCAATTGTAGTCGGCGTGCATATGATAGAAATTTTGAGGTCTACCAGTTAATCCTTTATGTGATCTTCTCCATTAAAGGCCAACACTGAATGGCTGATAGCTTTTTAGATGCCAAAGGGACTCCCAGATATCTGAAAGGTAGAATACCTTCAGAATACTCGAATTATTGTAGTATGTTCTGTTTTAGATTGTTTGAAATGTCAGCTAAGTAAATAGAGCCTTTGTATACATTTGCTTAGAGGCCAGAAGCATTAGAAAACTTTAGGAATGTCTGCTGCAACAATCTAATGGAATTTATATCAGCCTTACAGAACATAAGGAGGTCATCAACAAAGCAAACATGTACCACTCCTAGCTTTTTGCACTCGGGGTGAAATATGAATGATTTGTTCTTTTTCAATTGTGCAAACTCCCTCTGTAAGTACTCTATGGCCAATACAAATAGATAAGGAGACATGGGGTTGCCCTGCCTGATACCCTTCCTTTCTTTGAAAGGTGTTGTCAATCCCCCATTCATGGTGAGAGAGTAAATCTCTGTTGTGATACATTCCATGATCCATCTGACAAATTTGTGAGGAAATCCAAGCTTTATCATCATTCTCTCCAGAAAATACCAATCGAGAGTATCATATGCTTTCCTCAAATCCACCTTCAATACACATCTTGGTGAAATTCCTTTCCTATTGTAACCTTTAAACAGTTCATGTGTGAAAAGGATATTGTCAGTGATGCTTCTACCTTCAATAAATGCTGATTGTGATTCACCAATGAGTCCACCTATGACTTTTTTTTAATTCTAGCTGTAAGAACCTTGGTGATAATCTTATACAAAGTTGTGCAACAGGCAATGGGCCTGTAATCTTTGACATAGCTTGGGTTTTGTACTTTAGGAATTAAGGTCACAACAGTACAGTTTATTCCTCTGTGCATTGTTCCAGTAGTAAAGAAATGTCTTGTGGCATCACAAACATCTTTACCAACCTCCTGTCGGTGCTTAGTCAAGAATTCAATAGGAAATCCGTCCATCCTTGAAGCCTTATCATAGAGTGGACGGATTTCCTATTGAATTCAAAATATTATTGTATATAACTTAAATCCTTTTTTTCTACATCCAATTTATTTCTCTTTCTTACAACTTGCAATTACAATAGAAACACATTGTCCAAATAAAAGTTTAAGACATCTATTAAGCTGCCTTAAAGTTTGTTCATCCCTATCTAATATTGTTGATAAGGTTGAGCATGGAAAGAAAAATATGAATAAGTTAAAACCATATATAATGTCTAAAGCTTGAAAGTTGCAAAGAAATTAAAGCCCCTTTAGGAATTGAGATGAAAATATATATTAATTTATTATGGCTAAGTGATAAAAGTGTATGTAGAAAATATATATCATGTATTTTATCGGATGTAGACAAAACAATTCAAGAACAAGCTTATTTATACCCCTGATATTTACGTCAAACTAGATTAATTATATACTATAGTTAAGTGATAAGAGTATATATCAGTTAATCATAATTAAATAAAAGAACGATCGCGAAAAACATTTATCATACATTCCTATGATGTTTAGTATTTTTCGTATGAAGTAGAGTGAGTGTTGGGATCTTTGAGCCTAAGGATTAGGCACAATAGACAGTATGCAGGATCAAGTTACATACAATTTCCTCGGGCAAAATATAAATTGGTCTGTCAGCTCAAACTAATTGTATTCGTTAGCCGAAAAGTGTATAAAATATGTATATTTTTTTTGTACATAATACACATAATTTACAAAAAAATATATTATGTCGATTATTATTTTTCAGAGCGACTACAAATATACATTTTTCATTTCCAAGCTGCTAGTGTTCCTTTGTTTTGTAAAAATAGCACGGGCTAGCCAATTTTCGGACTAGTAATTCAAAAATAGCCACCGTTTGCAAAGTCATTGACAAATAGCCACTATTTTACTGCAACACGGACCGGTCCAGCATAATATACTGGAAATTGGTGCATATGTGGAGTTCCAACATAATATACTGGAGATTGGAGCACATGTGTATGAACTTCCAGCATATTATGCTCGACCGGTATATTATACTGGAACTTCAGTATACTATACTGGAGTTCCAGTATATTATACTAGAACTCCTATATAATATACTGAAACTCCAGTATATTATGCTAGAATATTTTTCGAATTTTGAACAGTGTTTTTGTTCAGATTTATCTTTACATGAAAAATGGCTAAATTTTAATTACTTTTGAAATTATGGCTATTTTTCAATTACCACTTGTAAATCTTGCTATTTTTAAATTTCTCCCCTTTGTTTTCCTTTTAAAGGCCCATTAGTGTTGGATGGCCTCCAATAGATGGGTCAGCAAATTTCTCATCCAAACTCGGGGGAGGTGCACAAATAGCCATTATTATGGTTGTTATTTAAAGATTAGTCAATACTTAATTTATCCTGAAAATTTGAACTAAAAATCTTAATTTCAGAAAAATTTAGGACATTTATGTTCTAAAAACTTAAGCTGAAAAATTAAAATTCAGGACACATCGACTAATTCTTAAATAACAACCCCTTTAAGTGGCTACTTGGTGTCATTTCTACTCCAACTCAACCTCACGTAAGCGTCGGTTTCAACCCTTCTTCTTCTTCTTCTTCTCTCTTGGTCCCTTAATTTTCTCTAAAATTTCATATATTCAAAGTTTTAAATGAACTAAAACATTATTACAAAATTGTACTCCTTATCTACAAAATTAGAAACCTAATTTCATATGAGTTTAATTGTATATGCTAATAGTATAAAAGAATATTTACAATATCATGTTATTTAAGAGATAACTACAAGTGATCGTCCGTACAAAATTAAGTTAATAACCTAAAAAAAAAGATATTTTATCTATTACAGTAGGTTAAAATATACTGATCGTGTCAATATTCTTTACACGTAGAATATATATAAGTTAAATGCGTTCATATATAACCAACAAGAAAGCTAAAGAAAACTAACAACGAGTCCCTCTGTCCTAGTTTATGAATGTGTTATTATTTAGGAAGTCAAACTGTTTTTTCTTTAACAAAGATTTTCTCAAACTCTTTTTGAATATTTGAATTATTAACTATTTTGAGTTATATTAGTATTTTTATGTAGTTTTAAGATGTGTAAATTTTATTTTAAAAATTAAATTTGACTCTACATACATGGCGTGGATGATGGATCTAGTTGTAGTTGATAGTTATCTACTAAGAAGAACGAAATTGTACCTAAAACATCCTTTTCAGTCAACTCTCTCTCTATATATATATATTGTGCAATTGAGAACTCACATTATTAAGTTGGTAGTTTACAGAGTCTTAAATGAGGGTTAGTTAATTCTTGAGTTGTCATTTGATCTCTTTACAAGCTGAATAGAAAACCAGTTGATATTTTAGAAGATCTATTTGACTGTCAAGGAGGGGATCTTGAGCGACGGTAAAAAAATTTCCGTGTGACCTAAGGTCACGTGTTCGAGTCGTAGAAGCAGCTACTAATACTTACATTAAGATAGGTTGTCTACGTAACAGCCCTTGATGTGCCCTTTCCCGAACCCTACGTGAATGCGGAATACCTTATGTACCAGACTACCTTTTTTATTTGACTATCAGGGCAACTTATGATCATTCATATAAAAGAATAATTTTCTATGTTACTAATAGAGGCAGATGTAGCATATTGATACCGGGTTCATCCGAACTCGGTACTTTCGGCGCATAACATAAATTTATGTGTAAAAGTTATTAAAATTGTAATAAATAAACAATATGCCATAGAGTTTAAATCTTGTATCCGCCTCTGGACTTATTGACATGTGTTAGCTTAAGAAATTAATGAAGTTGTATAAAATATAGGAAATAATTTGTTATGAAATTCCGTGGAATACGAAATTGAATAAACTTATTATTGACCGAGATATCTCATATGTTTTAAGATTTTTGGTTTTGTAATCTTAGCAACGCTATCGTAATTTCTTACGCCTATATTTTTTTTTTTGTTATGATCAAGAAATTCACTTTTTCAATTTCAAAATTTATAGGCCGTTTGAATTGTGTGTTTATACTGTATCATATTATATTGTTTTGTTATATTAAAGTACAATATTTGTTATAAACAATAACTAAATTCATTCTAAGTAATCACCAATTTAGTGTGGTGGGATTGTCACAATTATTTTTTCTCATTTATCCTTTACCATATTTTTCTTTTTAAATTTCATCACTTATATAATTGTATTCAATATACTTTAAACACCTCATTTTTCGTCAATACGCCTTATTTCCATATAAAAGTACTCCTAGCCGCTATATGCAGGCATTCCTCTTTCTGGCCACTTTACTACCTCTTTTGTAATTCTCTCCTTTAAAAAAAAAAAAAAAATGAACTCACAAATACAATATTTAGAGTAATTGGTATTTTAACCAATGAAGAAAAATGGTATTTAACAATAACAAATAATAGTCTATCCAAATGTGGCTTCAATAACACAACATAATACAGTATAATACAATATAATATAAGAAGATATATTGTATGAGAGGAAACAACTATTATGACATAATGGATCCGTCTCTTTATACTTCTTTTACTTAAATAGTGGACCTAGAGTAACCATCAAGCTTTAAACTCGTGACGTACGCCTGCCATATATTTTGTGTTATACTATCTTTTAAGTTGAATAAAAAACTTGGGACTACACCTTTTTTTATTTTTTTTGTCTTTTCTAAGTTATTTTTTCACTCTTTACAAGTACAAATGAAGTCACATCTTATGTGGCTGTTCTAGCTGGCACTGAGAACCAAAATAGGTGAAGAAGAAGTAATGCTTATACTAAACCACATGAATAAAAGTCAGCTACATTTAATGGCTACATCTTTAATTTGCAGTAGCATGATCCAATCTGCTAATCTCTGAATCATTTAACTTGTTTAATCTCAATATCTTTGACAAATCATTTGCTTGATTATTGGATTATTTGTTATTCTAGAAACCCAATTTCCAGCTATGTTAAAGTTTCTAGTATAAATACACATCAAAATTACACTTAAATTATCATCCATAGTGCAAGTTCAATACACTTATTGGTGCAAAATGATGAACAAAAGGCAGAATCTCACTGCTTTTTTCTCTTTTATGTTCATCTGTATGCTTCTACTTAGTGTTTCTTCACTTGCAGTGCCAGAAATTAGTGATAGAATAACGCACGAAACAAATTACCCGTCGTCTTCTTCTTCTTCTACGAATGATCATGAAGAAGTGATGAATATTGAGATTGAGGAGGAGAGAGGGTGCATTAAAAGTTGCATTCTTGAAAATGAATGTAACAATGAGAAAAATGATTTCTATGTGTACCATGTTTGTGTTGATGTATGTAAAAAGAGCTGCAGAGGGTATGGCAAAGCACTGCTTACACTTCCTATCATATGAATATAGATTTAGCTTTCTACAATGACAATGTAACGAATTCTCTATATAATGAGTGTATCATGAGTACCATATTCCTATTGACATTGTAGCATGTAACGAAAGATTAAGACTTCTTTTCTACTAGCAGGCTAAGCAGAAATTCCACTAGTCACAACCTTCTCTTCTTGAAAGTGAAGAGCTCAGAATGTCATTAATTTCACTTCTCTATATTTTATTCACTACAACAGTAACTCTGAACTAAGTTATCTTACTAAAGTGAAGAGTAACTGAGCTTTAACCCACTATAATAATAAAGTCACCATATTTTCTTTGTTAGAGTACATAAGTTATATCACAAAATGCAGTTTTCGTCTATTAGAACCGCAAGTTTCAACGTAATTACCTGGCATAATCTATACTATTGTAGTACCCTTTTATCATACATTGCATGTTGCTAAAAGAACAGAACTATAAGTTAGTAACATCTCCTATAGAGACGAATTGCAATATCCAGAAACAAATTTTTTGACGCATTTGCTTAACACCAAAAACTGGAAAGCCAGAAAAAGAAGACTATATGCAACATCACATCCAATTCCTAAAAAGAAAAAAATATTTCAAGCGCGATTTCCCTTCAATAGAAAGACCATATCAAACAACGATACCCATGCTTTTCTTCCCTTGTCTATTTATTTAACTTGAACAATTCCTGCACTAACCAACTTCTGGATCTTGTTCATTACAAGAGGGTTCTTCATATGTTCCTGTGCAGATTTGGGGTTCTCCTGGAAGTCAACTAGTACCTGCTCGAGAACACGATATTCAGATTACAATATCGACGTGCTTCAATAATCCCACCAATGTTCCAATGTACCAAAACTTACCTGTCTCATTACTGGATCTGTAAGGATGTTTTGAATTTCCGGGTCCTGCATCGCCTTAGCCTGCGGAAAATAATTTGATAGGAGTGTCACCATATAAAAGTTGCCTCTAACTAAAGCAAGAACAGATAATATGAGAAGAAATTATACCTGTCTCTCTTTGAGCTCCTCTGGAGTCAGATCACCACGTGATGCCTTGTTTATTTGCTCTACACATCTGCAAAACAAAACCCAACACTTCAAGTTACTACATTAACTCATAGCACACGGCTCAAAACCACTTTCCGCGTATAACCAGAAAGGGTCTTGGATTCAAATTCCCATCGCCTAATTTGCTCGAATGAATATCCGAGGGACGAAGGATGATCAGGTGTCTAAAAGTATTAGTATTAGTCTGACACCCAACAGCAGTCCTATTCTAAGAATAAAATATACAAGAAACTCAACAGGTGGCTAAGAATATTAAAATGAAGCAATACTGACGATAAAAGGAAATAACAGAAATTTTTCTTTACCTCCTGACACCATCTAGAAGTTGCTGATTTTGAGCATCATGCTTCAACCCCTCCTGGTAAGTTTCCAAGGCTTTTTCATACTCTTTCATAAAGAACTGAACAGCACCCTTTCTAGTGTAACCTTTCGCAAATGTTGGATCAAGCTCAATGCATTTTTCTGCATCTTTAAGACCCTCCGGCAATGCACCTAATTTTGTGTAGCAGGCTGCCCTGTTGCTGTATGCCTAACATAAAGAAGAAGATGCAACACATCAACAAAAGTTTATATCAAGAAATAGGCTAAGTCTAAGTTGCTCGGATTCGGATGCGGGCATCCGATACAGGCACGGATCTGGATGTTAGATTCGGCAAAATCTAAATTTTGAGATTCGGGGGTGCGGATCCAGGTATGGGTACGGGTGCGGGTGTTCGGCTAAAAAGATTTCAAAATTATAAAAAATAAGCTATAAAGAGAAAAAGAAAGCCATTCAAGGCCTTCCACCAACTCTCCATCTATATTGCTGCTACTGTCTACCAGAAGTCCCAACTCAGAACACGACCCCTTGAATTCTTTGTGAAACACAAATCAGCAAATATGAGACAAAAGTACTACAATATTGAAGGTATGTCATTTCCCATATCTTAAATCTGTCTTATTTTTAACTTTGAGAAATCAAAACCTCAATTTGCCCCCAAATTTGTCGATGGACTCAGGTCAAAGTATCCCAAGTTATCCCGCTCCCGCTCCCGCACCCGCTCCCGTCCCGTGTCGAGACGGGTGTGGCACCAAAAACGAAGAGTCCGCGCAACTTAGGGCAAAGTCACTAGATTCTACAGAGGAACAAAAGATTGAAGGAGGCAATACCCTTGGATCTTTGGGATTCCTCCTTAAGGATTCTGTATAGTGCTTAACTGCATCAGGATACTTCTGCTCTTTGAAAAACTGGTTACCTGTAATCAAAGCAAAGAAGTTATTTTCACAGATTAAGAAAGAACACAAGAGAAGCCGTAACAGCAATAGAGGTACCTTTCTCACGCTCCTCATCTGCTATTTGTGGATCGTAATACTCTTGCTGCTCCAATTCTTTCTTCGCCTTCTCAGCATCATTGAGTTTTTTCAGTGTATCAGGATTACGGTGTTCGGTAAGAGCTTTCTGGAAAGTCTCAATTGCAGGTTCATAATCCTTTGAAGTTTTTGCCATCTTTACCAGGGCAGTTCCCTTTCGAGTGAGAGCTCTTGCAATCATCCTATAGTCTGACCTGAGCTCCCTTCCCCTTTCAACAGCTTTGTCACAATCTTTCATGCAATCCTCATACTGAAATGAAGACAAACTAACATAAGGAAGAGCTCCAGATAGACTATTTATGACTTAAAGAAAAACCACGCAGAAGTATACAGAAGGTGATTACAACACCACATCAGCAGAATGATATATTTAGGTTCTAAATGCTAACCTTGCCATAGTGAAACAAGAGGAGCAAGAGACCTTGAGGGGTGATGGGCTGGGGAAGCGCAACTCAATACCATGTTTGCTTAACATACTAGTATCAAGCAATGCAAGTCAAACGAGTTGCAACTACACATCGCAACACAGAGAAAAAGATCCTAATAAGAAAACATGTTAC
Source organism: Nicotiana otophora (assembly GCA_000715115.1). Classification (NCBI taxonomy): domain Eukaryota; kingdom Viridiplantae; phylum Streptophyta; class Magnoliopsida; order Solanales; family Solanaceae; genus Nicotiana; species Nicotiana otophora. Next base: position 19,976 of record AWOL01S0075569.1, on the reverse strand, counting down.
CTGCTTTAGATTTGAAGATAGGTGTTTTTTTTTTCTTTCTAAAACAGTATTTGAAGACTGGTGATTTAGAAAGAAACAACATTATCACCTTAGGTCAATTAGGTGCTGAATCTAATAGTCAAAACAAAAACATAACATACAAAAAGGGCAACTGACTAATCGTATGGAACCTTTTCTTCAATACTCACATAAAATTCCAACACCAATGTGCCCCATGCTAAAAAACTATCAAACTCATTACCACTATAATCATTTATCCAGCAATTCCTTTACAAATGAGAAAAACACCGAACTTTCCTAGAAGTATTGGAAATATATGAGCTTAGCATCCTATGTGAACTCACATTACTAGTTCCAAGCCCGAGTAGAGATAGAAAATTCATAAGGTATCGTCATAGAAAAACCACTTTAACTAGTTTATTTGAGGCATAATAGTTATTATACTAGATACACTAACACTTGAATTGTTGAATTTCTTCATGCATGTCAATGTTATGCACTAAATAAGGAATAAAAGCAGGCAACTTTATAGGCATACAACATAATATGGATGTAAATTACATACACTAACAGTATAAAGATTATTTCACATTATTATTGAAGTTTAACCTGTGATAGCGGCTTATTTGCCATTTTTATCAGATTACCAATTAATGATTATCAAGAGATTCACCTACAATTATCTAATAAGTAACCTAATTGTGTATTTTGTACGCTCTCTCAGTGCACAAAACTTAAACTCTAGTATACTAAAGATTTGGATATACCTTGCCCATCTCCAAATACACAGCAGCACGGTTAGTAACGAAAGAAATATCCTCATCATCAAGCTCAATTGCCTTACTATAATGCTGAATTGCCGTCTCAAAATCTTTCTTTTTATATGCCGCATTCCCAGCCTCCTTTTCCTTCTGCGCCAGCCCTTTCCTCTCCTTCATCTCCTTCTCCTCCTCGGGCACCTCCATCGGTTCGGGCTGCGGTTCGGTCCTGAACCCAGGCGCAGCCCGCTTCTCTTCCTTCACGGGCTCGCTCTCCGCAGGCCTTTTCCTCTCCGGCGAAGCTTTCGCCTCCGGCATCTCCGCATCCTCCTCCTCCGGCGCCCTCGTATCCAATTTCACCCCTAACAAAACCCCAAACGCCTGCATTACCCTCTGATCATTCAAATACAAATTCAAATTATTCGGATTCTTCTGAATATCCTGCATCATTCTAACAAAATCAGGCTGCTGCAAATAAGCCCGCGTACGCGGATCACTCGTCAACTTAGCCCACATCTCCGGCCCGGAGAACGCATTGCCAAACGGACTAGCCGGACCTGGGCCCGATCCTCTAAATCGGGCTCGAGCCTGGGCTGATTGAGCATCAGCAAGCCCGGACTTCAAAACCTCATTATTAGGATCAATTTCTAAACCCTTTTTATAAGCCAAAACAGCATCATTATAGTTTTTAAGGCCTAATTGAGCAGCGCCGAGCCGAGAGTAGCCTTTAGACCAGTCCGGTTTCAGCTCGACGGTTTTTTCAGCGTCGGTTAAGGCTTCGGAGAAATTGTTCAGTGAAGCGTAAGCTGCTGATCGATTTGAATATAAAACGTGATTTGCAGGAGAGAGATTAATCGCTTCAGTGAAGTGGCGGACGGCGTCTGAAAAGTTACCGGCGGCGAATGCTGAATTGCCTTTGGCCTTTGCTTCGTCGGCCATTGTTTTTGCTTCTTCTTTTTCTTTTTTCCGGTGAGTATGTTTTGGAGAATTTGCGTAGTGTAGGGGAAGGGGAGGGGATTTAAAGAAGGGGGTGGGGGTGAAAAGAGGGTTCTAGGCGTGGTTGTTAAGATTCTGGAATGTTCGGAGACGAAGAGTAGTACAAAAAACCGTTGATAATTAGGACTAGGAATGTTTTTCGAACTACAATTTATTTTATAACCTTTATTTGTACTAGAATTTTTTTTACTATAAAAAGTATATTAATAAAAATTTTTTGTCTTATTTGCATAATAATCCTCCCCTCTTACTAACTCCATCGCGACCTCCCATCATCAATATGATATAGTAGTTGTTTATCAGGTATAATTTGGCTATTGTAATAAAATATTATTATACAAAAATATGATATAACATAACATGAAAAATATGTACCATATAAAACTTGACTGTTATAGTAAAATTTTATTATAGATGATAATTATTGTAGATAATCTATTTGTAATTTCATCCACCAAAACTTAGGTACATAAGAAAATCCTTTAGAACTGTAATACTAAAAAGATCAACAAATGACTTAATAAATGAAGTACTAAAAACTTATATAACATTATTATTGTTATTATTATTTGAAGTTAGACAATTTTTTTTACGTTAATAAAAACTTTTTTATGTTACATTTTGTGATTTAAATGTTGTTATAATTTGAAACTATACAAATTTAGTTACAAAAATTCAAGAATTTGGAGTTGGGATTTGCTTTAAAATTTATCTGCACACCTCCTAACAATTCTCTCTTATCTTACCCAGGAAATTACACCATATAGGCCTCTTTAGAATCACCGATAATATTTTGATCCCGTTAATATTTTTTTTGATAGTTTAATCTTGAATAGAAATTTTAAATTCGCTACTAGAATTTTAAAGCACTCTGTTAAAACTTTCAATTCTGGTAGCATACTTCAAATTCTGGCAGCACGCTTTAATAATTCTGGTGGCGTACTTCAAATTCTAGCTTGCTTTAAAATTCTAGCAATGTGCTTCAAAATTCTAGCTTTGAAATCTCTAATAGCGTGCTTTAAAATTTTTGCAGCACAACTTTTTTATCTAATGTTTTGAACAAGATCAGAAAAATAAACGGTGCACTAAATTATCATATTTGTTCAATTCTCCCAACGCATCTCGGTAGCCTGACTTCATACACCATAGGAAATGCAACGGGTGAAGTATACAAATAGCCCTCACAATTGTCTTGAATTTTTATGTATTATTATTTTTAGCATGTGTCAGAAATTATTTATATTTGGTAGTCGAAAAAGTGTATAAAAATTATATAATTTTTGTATTATCTTCTTATTTTCTGTTCTTATTATTATTGTGCCCGGAGGCTTCACTACCAGAGTCTTTATTTATGTCATTTCGTTTTCTTATCAAGACTAAGTGTTATATATTTCTCCAATTATCTTGTTATTTCAGGATCAAATTAATTCACTTATGGACACCACGTATAAATTTAACTGTACCGTTTTACGAGTAAACAGTTTGACGCCCACCGTGGAGCCTAGACAGTCGTGCAATTAAGTTGATCCTTGTCTTTTTTACTACCATGTTTTGATTATTTTGTCTTAGAAGAAATCATAAAAAATGACAGATAACGGTGTTAACCACACACACAATCCCGAAGTTCGAGGGGATCAACCTCATGTCGAGGACTCAATCAGTGACACCCACAACGAGGGGAATGAAGCTACGTCGATGCATGACAGGCAATATCCTCGACATGTTCGGGAGACAACTCCTGACGATGCTGAGAAGGAACATGTCGTTGACGCGGTAAGGGTCCTACAAGAACAACATGCGATCAATCTAGGCCACCTAATGCGACAAGATAAGGTTATGATAGAGTTGAACCAGGCGTTGTTGGGGGCTTCGAATAATGCGAATAGACGAGATCCGGTTCCTCCCGGCGCTCCCGCGAATCAAACAACGCAAAGGGTCGACAACAACACCCCGATTGGCAAAGTTGGCTCCGATGGGGCTGGGGGGAGTGGATCCGACCCCAATAACGAAAACGTTCCCTTCAAAAATGAACTTTTACAGTTTATAAGGGAAGTGAATGCCCGCATGGACCAAATCTGGGGCATCAGCGGTGCTGAAAGGTCCGGACTCAAAGAAGTATATTCAATTTCCATACAAGCCAAGTGCGGCACCAGAATTATTCCCGAAGTAGTTTAAAATGCCTGATGTGCCAAAGTATGACAGAACTTCAGACCCTCAGGAGCATATTACCACCTATACAACGGCGGTGAAGGGAAATGATTTAACTTCTCACGAAATTGAATCAGTTTTGCTGAAGAAATTTGGAGATACTCTCACGAGGGGCATCTTGACGTGGTATTCACTATTACCCGAGCATTCCATAGACTCCTTTGTGATGCTCGCAGACTCTTTCATCAAGGCTCATGCCGGAGCCAGAAATGTAACTGGCCCGAAAGGCCAACATATTCAGGATTGCGCAAGGAGAGTTCGAGTTGCTATGAGAGTTCGTTACCCGATTCCAGAAGGAGAGAATGTTACTCACGGCTAGGGTTGGCAAGTGGGCCGGTCCCGGGCCTAAACGGGCTAAGTGGGCCGGTCCAAACTGTCCTGGTCCCAAATTAAACGGGCCCGGGCCTAAACGTGCTTTTTGTAGGGACCGGGACCGTTTGGTCCCGGGCTAAACGGTCCCGGCCCGCGGGCTAAACGGACTAAGTGGGCCTAACATATTTTTTTTTTAAAAATAAATTAAATAGATATTAGAGATAAAAGGATGTTAAAAAAATTATCTAAGACAATGCTTTGTAATTTTTATTATAGAATTGTGACCTAAATTTTAATATTCAATATTTAATATCGAATATATATAGTATATAAGATATATATATAGTATATCGATATAAGATGTATATATAGTATAGTATAGTATATATATTAAATGTATATATATATATATATATCGATATTAAATGTGAGTCACGGCTGTCCCAGATGAATGGGCGACTGGAGTATTCACTAAGGGACTAAATCCGAGAAGTTCAGACGCTTCTTGTAAATTGAAGGAAAGCCTGCTTGAGTTTCAACCAACGACTTGGGCGGATATCCACAACCGGTACGAATCAAAAATAAGGCTCGAATATGATCATGTTGGCTTTCCATCGTCGACAAAAGGACGGGAAAAGAACAGAGAAAAATTAAAAGACGATTTTGACACGGACAGACGGTCTTCGAGGGGCCGACTTTTGGCCTACAAATGGACCGAAGGCCGCAACAGAGGCTTCCGATCGGCGAACAGGTCCGCCATCTACAGAAGTACTGATTGCGGTCGGAACAATAGATCATTGCAGGATAAAGAAGTGCCAGGGGAGCGGGATCCTTCCTACCCCAAACTGTTAGAATACAATTTCAACGTCAGTGGAGTGGAGTTGGTGTAAGCCATGAGAAATGTCAAAGAAGTACGGTTCCCGAAACCAGTGAGATCTGATCCCAGCCAGAGGGATTCCAACTTGTGGTGTAAATACCACGGGACGAATGGCGACCAGACAGGGGACTGCCTGCACCTCCGGGAAGAAGTGGCAACAGTGTTGAAGAATGGTCATCTCAGAGAATTCTTGAGTGATCGAGCTAAGAAAAATTATGATCGTAACTGGGAAAATGTGGAACCCTCGAAAGCGGGAGAAGATTCCCCTCACCAAATGATCAACATGATCTTCGGGGGGAACGAGATCAACGAGGTCACCATTTCGGTAGTAAAAAAGACAAAAGTGTCAATAACCCATAGCAAAAGGCTCCGGGAAGTCGCCGAAGACGGTATAACTTTCACGGAGGAGGACGCAAATGGATTGTTGCTGCCGCACAACGACGCACTGGTAATTTCTTTAAATATGCTAGATTTTAAGATTAAACGTGTTCAAGTGGATCCAGGAAGTTCGGCAAATATTATACAATGAAGAGTATTGAAGCAAGCTAAACTCACTAAAAGCATCATTTCGGTCATAAAACTCCTCACCGGATTCAACCCCGCGAGCGTGACAACCCGGGGAGAGATTTTGTTACTCACAAACGCCGAAGGAGTAATGAAAACAACTCTTTTCGAAGTGGTAGATGGTGATATGGGATATAACATTATTATGGGAAGGTCGTGGTTGCACGAAATGAAAGTTGTACCATCAATATATCATCAATTGTTGAAGTTTCCAACACCCGAAGGAGTTAAGCAGATAAGGGGTGACCAACCGGCAACAATGGAGATAAATGCAATTTCGATCTCCAGTAGCAAAGGAAAGGAACACGCGGCATAGCAATTACACGAACCGACGCCCGCTCCCGAACTAGATGAAGTTAGCCCAGGGGCAGAAATGTCGGAATTTTATCAGGTGCCGAGATATTTCTAGGTTTCAGAAGAGACGGATGCAACGAAATCCGCAGTGGAAGAGCTTGAGCAAGTTGCATTGTTTGAAGAATTCATAGAAAGGAAATTCCACTTAGGGACAGGACTGCATTCCGAGCTCAGGTCTGGCTTTATTAAATTTCATAAATATAATGCCGATTATTTTGCATGGTTGCATGCAGATATGACAGGTATCCCTACGGAGGTAGAGGTACACAAGTTAAGTTTGGATCCCAACTTACCTCCGGTAAGACAAAAGAAATGCCATATTGCCGAAGCCAGGAATAAATTCGCCAAGGAAGAGGTAACTCGCTTACTTAATATCGATTTGATCCGAGAGGTAAAGTATCCAGACTGGCTAGCTAATGTAGTAGTAGTTCCTAAGAAGAATAATAAATTCCGCATGTGTGTAGATTATAAAGATTTGAATAAGGCGTGCCCGAAAGACTCGTTCCCACTATCAAACATCGATCAAATTATTAATGCTACGGCCGGGCACGAGTTTCCTCGATGCTTATTTCGGGTACAATCAAATTAAGATGAACCCGAAGGATCAGGAAAAGACTTCGTTTATAACAAATTTCGCTACATATTGCTATAATGTGATGCCCTTCGGGTTGCGAAATGTCGGATCCACTTATCAACATCTCGTGAATAAGATGTTTGAAAAATAAATAGGAAAAACTATGAAAGTTTATATAGACGATATGCTCGCTAAGTCTTTAAATGCAGGTGATCACCTTAAACATGTGCAAGAAACTTTTGACATCCTAAGAAAGCATAATATGAAACTTAACCCCGAGAAATGCGTGTTCGGGGTCAGCTCTGGTAAGTTTCTGGGATTTCTAGTATCGCAAAGGGGAATTGAGGTAAACCCCGATAAGAGCAAGGCCATCGAAGACATCCCAGACCAACTGTAAAGTGTGAAGGAAGCCCAAAGGCTCACAGGAAGATTGGCAGCTTTGAGCAGGTTCATTTACCGATCATCAGAAAAATGTCACTATTTCTTCGCACTGCTCAAAAAGAAAAATAATTTCGAATGGACCCCGAAGTGCCAGCAGGATTTGAGAGATTTGAAAAAGTACTTGTCAAGCCCTCTGTTGCTTTCGAAACCAAAAGAAGGTGAAACTTGGTTAGTCTACCTCACGGTCTCAGAAGTCCCAGTAAGTGCAATTTTAGTCCGTGAGGATGAAGGTATGCAATCTCTCATTTATTACGTTAGTAAAATTTTAACGGGAGCAGAAACTTGTTATCCCCATTTGGAGAAACTGGCCTTAGCTCTCGTAGTCACCCCTCGAAAGCTGAGGCCCTACTTCCAATGTCACCCGATAGTCGTAGTGGCCACTTTTCCTTAGCGAAACATCCTTCACAAACCCGAGCTCTCTGGTAGAATGACCAAATGGGCCGTCGCAACGAGTGAGTTTGACATAGAATATAAACCAAGGAATGTAATTAAGTCATAAGTCTTGGCTGATTTTAGTGTGGGATTGCTGCCTCTGGCAACCAAAAAGGCAGCAGTGGTGTCGGGATCGACATCGGAGGTTTGGACCTTATTTACGGATGGAGCTTCCAATGTAGGGAGGTCCGGGCTTGGTATAGTATTAATCACGCCTTCGGGGGAAACCCTAAGGCAAGCCATTAGAACATTCCCTTTAACTAACACGCTTCCAAGATTGAAGTATTTATGTTGTTTTGGTTCATACAACAACTGTTTGGTGGCTTCTCTTTTGGCAGAAGCTTTAGAATACGTAACTCCTTCCCTGAACCCTTTTTCTTTTCTCGTTCTAGTGGGCTTTTGCCCTTTCTTTTAATTGATTAGGTTTCTCTTGTTTTTTATATTTAATTTATGCATAAAGACCAATATACCCTAGTTTGAATATGAGGTATTACAGGAAAGTAACTCAAAGCACCCGGGAGCTCAACGCAGGGAAGCTAGGTCCAACATTGGAAGGTCCCTACCGGGTTTCAGCTGTCACCGGGAAAGGTTTGTATTAATTAGAAAACCAAGATGGAGAAAAGTTGCCCAGGAACTGGAACATGGCACACCTCAAAAGTTATTATTGTTGATGAACATCACCTTAACTGAAAGTATGTGCTGTACTCTTTTTCCCTTAGTCCAGTTTTTATCCAATTGGGTTTTTTTGACAAGGTTTTTAATGAGGCAGCAACGGAAATCATACTACGAAGAAAGCTCCAACAACATCAATAAGACCTTTAATAGCAAGGCACACAAACAAAGATCCACTCTGGGACAGTTAGATAATATTTTTCTCTATAGTAAAATTCCCACTAAGAATCTAAGTTTGCTATCGAGCAAAGGTTACTCGACCGTTCACAAGTATAAACCACTAGAGGGTTGTTAGATAGTCCTTCGCTCGATAGAATGAATTCTAGAGGGGAAGTAAAATGTGTTATCGAGTTAAGGATTATCTAGCAATTCATTAGTGGGGTCCTCGAAGGTACAAGGCTTCTAGTGTTCCAATTCACATTCTTCATATTTGAATACTGGGGGGAACGATATAAGGATACGAATACAATGACTCCCACGTCGGCCGGGAAGCGAAAATCGGAAACATAGTTATATCATCGGGACCGGGGACTACGCGACCAGCTCCATAGAAACAAGTTGTACAAGTTAGCCATAAGTAATGACAATTTCTTTTTTCAGCATAACAAATGCTTATGTACTTTTTGAAAATAGAAGGAATAAAATGAAGTCCTTTTGTTTTTATCTTGTTTCTTGTCTGAACGATGATTTAACTTTGTCATTTGAAAGTTAAACAAGTACTTCAAATGCTAGTGCCGTAATGAATGAGTCGTCCTCTTCAAGAGCACCGTAAATATAAGAGGTCCCTCTCTTATAAAAACTATCACGTTAAAGGGTTGATTTCGGAAGAACTCATGTCAGGAACCAAAATGCTTTAGGGAAAAATACACCCAAGGCTTCACATAATAAGACGCAAACAGTAAAACTTGCGCAAAACTCTTAAGCAAAAAGAAGAGAATGCAAAGATTAAAACTTGCATAAAAGTTCAAACTAAGGAAAGACTCAAACAATACTTGATCAAAACGATGTTCTTATTTACAATAACATGCCAAACTGGCACAGATACAGGAATTGGAAAGAGAAAAGAAAAGCTAAACTGCAGCATCTCCGAAACCCGGAGGAAGAGAAGTGTCTGCGCCCCCACGAGAAGTGGATAGATCCGCCGATGGCTCAAAATTTTGTCCTTCACCAGTTCATCCTTCAACATCTTTGTCTTCTGCTTCCTCTTCAGTTCCCGAAGTTTTGAAACCAGAATCGGAAGCAGTAGGCTCTGCCGGGAGACCATTTTTAGCAGCCAACTCAAGCTCACAGGCCTTAACAATTTCAGAATCAAAGTCAATGATACCAACTTTGGCCTTTTCTAAGGGTTTTCTCCTCATGTTGTACATAGCGTAAGTTTTCTCAATGGCGAGGGAAGTCGCTCGGCACTTAAGTTCTTCTTTGAGTTGGGTTACCTTGGAAGAAAGGCTTTCTCGGGCAGATCTAACAGATCTAAGGCTAACATCAAGGTCGCGAACAGTTGAACCAAAGAGCCTATTATGCTTGATGGCTTTCCTATACTTCTCCTCCAGCAGGGTATGTTTCGCCCCCGCAGCAGCAAGTTCTTCAGTTTTGGAGTTCAAGGCTGCCTCTAAGTTATTCAATCTTTCAGCGGAGGTAGCCTCATGATCGGATGCAACAAGAACGACGTTATGAACTTCAATCCATTTGGCCTTAGACTCTTCAAATTGAACCCTCAGCGTGGCAATCTCTTGGCTAAAGATCTCCACTTCTTGCTCGATTTACTGCAAACGAGCCTCCAATACAATGGCATCAGTGGCTTTGGCTTCCAGTTTTGAGAGGCAAATGACACTTTTATCCTGCTCTGCCAAAAGCTGACCCCATGCGGAGGTAATTTCTTCCTTTTCACGAATCAACCTCGGAAGCAAGAAAGTTGGCCTACAAAGGAAGAAAGGCAAAACTCAGGATATGTTCAGGCAAAAATAGAAGAAATAACAAATAAAGAAAGGAATGTACTGATACGGCGTTGTGCATGGCGTTGTTCAACAAACACTCTCCAGAGAGCGCCTGAATCTTTTCCTAATCTTTCTCTGAAGACAAAGGCTTCAGATAATTAGCAAGTTCTATCGGCCGGGATAGCAAGTTGCATCCGGTAGAGACCGAAAGAGTAACATTCCTCCTCCTTTGCGGATCTTGAAAAGGGGCAGCATGATTTTGCCCCAAATTCCCATGAACTGGGGACTGGGAAAAGGAACACATTCTTCGTGGTCAGGTGCGACTGGTGGAGATGATGTAGCAGTTATTGGTGGAAGAGTGGATGAAGGTGGAAATTATATAGCAGTTGCTGTGTTGGTGAAGATGGAGATGAAGCTGACGGAGTTGAAGAGTGAGAAGCAGCTACAACAAACGCAGTGCTGGTTATTGGTTGCTCATCAGCCGAGGACGGAAAGGACCTGGTACTTAGCCCCAGAATACCTGGCGCGACGACTAGGACACGGAAACGGGAGTTGGCATTTTCCACCATATCATATTCACCCTCAGAGCGTCGAGACATCGTCCTCGGATGGTGTAACTAACTCGACATGTTGAGGATTCTGTTGAGTTGATGAGGATCGTTTCCTTCTATGTAAAGAAGCTCCCCCATCACTAGCTTCTCCATCATCGTCGATCATCATAGTGTATATGACCGGCCCAAGAGGAGGGTTGTCACCACAACTACCGGAGACGACTCGAGGGTAACCATTTTCGCCCTCTTATTCTTTTTCCTGGCTGCGGAGGAGCATCTTCTTTTTAGTTATTTGTCTTCCGATTGGGGACTCCGTAAAGAAACACTTATGCCCGAAGCATGTCCGAAGACACCTTGTCACGACCCAAAATCCAACCAGTCGTGATGTCACCTAACCCAACCCGCTAGGTAAGCTAACTTTCAATTATCCAATTCCAATAATAGTTATTAAAGTAATTTAAGTGAATAAAGATCTTAATCTTATACAATCCCCAAGAACCGGTAGTACAAATCATGAGCTTCTAAGAATAGAGTATACAAAGCAGAAATGAAATAAATACATAGTCTGTTTGAATAATACATAAACAGAGCTTTTATAAATCTAAGGCTACCCTGAACAAGAGGCAGCTACAACAGGAACACAGGTACATCTTCAAATCCTGCAACCATCGAGCACAGCAACAACAACAACCAACATCTGCACGCAATGTGCAGAAGTGTAGTATCAGTACAACTGACCCCATGTACTGAGTAAGTAACAAACCTAGCCGTAGGTTGAAAGTAGTGACGAGCTTCCACCAAGGTCGGGTTCAAAACCAATAGTCCACAATAATCATAACAACATAAAGCAAATAATACCAGAAGTAACTTAGAGATAAAATGCTCAGCCAAATCATGATTTCAAAAAATAATAGTTCTTCCTTTCAATTCCATCAGTGAAAACTCAAATCCTTTGCCGAAGTTGCCAATAATATGAATAGTTTGAAAACAATACATTTCTCCAAAAATCCTTTCAATAATAAATAATATGTTTCATTTTTCTTCTGGATAACCCGTATAAAATAAATGCATCACTATGCCCATATGTAAAAATGTGTGAGAAATCATGAATGATGTGATGTTGTACAGCATGAGAAAAAATACATCTCTATGCCTGTATGTTATGTATGCATGCCAATGCGATGCAACTAGTGATAAAATCATAAACAGCCCCTCGGGTAGAACATCACTCATATACAGCCCCTCAGGCAAACCTCACAGTTACTCGTGCCACTCGGGTATACCTCACAATCACTCTTGTCACTCGGGCATACCTCATAATCACTCATGGCTCCCAGTCACTCAGCACTCGACACTCGCGCTCAGTAGGTACCTGCAGTCACTAGGGGTGTGTACAGACTCCGGAGGGTCTCTTTCAACCCAAGCGCTATAATCTGCACGGATAACTCACGTGCTGCACGGACAACTCATGTGCTATAATAATAAACTATGTTGCAGGCGGGAAACCCCAATCCACACTCATCCTCTCAATCAGGCCCTCGACCGATATCAAACATGTTGCGGCGTGCAGCCCGATCCCATAAATATCCTCACAAATCAGGCCCTCGGCCTTACTCAGTCATCAATCTCTCCAGTTGCTCAGGCTCACAATGTCATGAAAATAGACCAAAATGATGATATGATGTATCAATAAATAACAACAGAGACTTAGATATGATATGCAATGGAATGAATATGACTGAGTATGAATTTTTAATTTAACACAATAATTCACAATAATATGACCTCTGTGGGTCTCAATAATACTGGCACATAGCCTCAACATAATTTTTAATATGCTTTTCAGCTCAATTGTTTTATCACATAAAACCGCATGGAAAATGCCAAGATTATTTAACTATAAAATTTTACATAAATAATTATGTCACAATTTCTATAGTGCACGCCCACACGCCCATCACCTAACATGTGCGTCACCTCCCAACAATTCACAAAATCCATATATTCAGGGTTCATACCCTCAACTCCAAGATTAGAAGAGTTACTTACCTCGAACAAGCCAAATCCAATGTCGAGCAAGCTAAACAATGCTCCAGAAATCCTATTATGCGCGTATCAACTTCCAAACGGCTCGAATCTAGTAACAATTAATTTGATTCAGCCCACAAAAATTATAGGAATTAATTCCATATCAAAATACTAATATTTTCCAAAAATCTAAAGTTGCGCCCCAAAAATCACCTGTGGGGCCCACGTCTCGAATCTGACGAAACTTACAAAATATGACAACCCATCCAATTACAAGTTCAACCATACTAATTTCACTCAAATCCGACTCCAAATCGGTATTCAAACTTGAAAAGGTCGTTTTGTGACATTATAGAAATTTCCTTCTATTTCTCTTAAAGATTCAATAATCGTACACCAAAAATGAAGATTAATTCATGAAATATAATCACAAGGGAGTTAAGAACACTTACCCCAAGTTGTGTGAAAATTTTCCTCTCCAAAATCGCCTAAACCGAGCTCCAAAATATCCAAAATGAGAAACAATCTCGGAACCCTCGTTTTAAACACTGCCTAGGCATTTCCGCACCTGCGGTGCCTGGGCTCGCACCTGCGCATCCGCATTTGCGGAACAAATTTTGCGCCTGTGGACAATGCCAACCTTTCAAAACCTCGCATCTGCGGTGCCCTTCTCGCATCTGCGGGCTCGCAAATGCTCAAACCCTTCGCACCTGCGTTCGCCCCAGTCCAGCCCCAGTCCACATCTGCTGTCACATCCCTTTTTCTACACGCAAAATAATATTATGTGGATTAAAGAGTTTTTCCAATTAAAGTGACAAAATTGAGTAGGGATTATTTTATTTACAGAGTCACCACTTGAAATTGATTTTGTTGGTGTTCCAAGTCACCTTTTATTTGAATCCCTAATCAAAGGAAGTTTTGACTCTATTATTATTGGTTTGCGAAAACAAAGTTCGGGTAAGGAATTCTGTTAACCGAGGAGAAGGTGTAAGGCATTCCCCGAATCCCGTGGTTCTAGCACGGTCGCTTTTATTGACTAAAATTTGGCTTGAATTATATTTGGATAAAGTGTGTATTATTTTACTTAAGTTACTATTGTCTAGTGCTGCTTAATAATTAATAATTTTGGCCTAGGAGCGTGCAAGCACACAAAATGCTTATTTGATTATATGTATTAAAACAAAGAACGTGTCGGTACACATGGTTTAAATACAATTAATATTAAAAAGTCAAGGAGCGGGAATGCACACATGACTACTTTATTAAAAACAAATCGACCAAGGACCGTGTATGAACACATGGTCTACATCTCAAACGTGTCTAAAATTGCCTATCGCTTAAATTAATTAAAAAGCGCTTTTTTT
>AWOL01S0075563.1:0-15069 GCA_000715115.1 Nicotiana otophora | reverse complement strand
CTGCCAATATATCTCGTGGTAACAAAAATGTATTCTTCCCCCCCCTTTTAAAAGACAATTCCAAAGCTTGTTTTGTCCTTTTCAAGAAGAAAGCCTCACATTTCTTCTTCATCATCATTGGCTTTGAGGGAAAAAAACAACCAGTTTCTCATTCATGTTTTGGTTGGTGATGACTGATTAATGGACGGCTTGTCAAAATTTGTGTGATCTCACAAAGCTCAATAAGATCTATGACTACTAAAGTCAATTGGGTCTTTAGATCTTGATTTGCTTTTTAGGGGTTTCTTATGTTTTTAGTGAATTGCAGTCCCCTGTGGTTGACAAATTGGTGAAGTTTGTAGCAAAATTTTGAAACCCAATTGAGAAAGTTTGGTTCTTTGATGAATTTTGTAGCAAAATCCTGAATCCCAATTAAGAAAGTTTGGTTCTTATGTGAAGTTTGTAGCAAAATCTTGAATCCCAATTAAGAAAGCAGAGTTCTTTGGTGAAGTTTGGAGCAAAATCTTAAAACCCAATTAAGAAAGTTTGGTTCTTTGGTGAATTTCGTAGTAAAATCTTCAACCCCGATTGAGAAATTTGGTTCTTTTGTGAAGTTTGTAGCAAAATCTTGAATCCCAATTAAGAAAGCAGAGTTCTTTGGTGAAGTTTGGAGCAAAATCTTAAAACCCAATTAAGAAAGTTTGGTTCTTTGGTGAATTTCGTAGTAAAATCTTCAACCCCGATTGAGAAATTTGGTTCTTTTGTGAAGTTTGTAGCAAAATCTTGAATTCCAATTAAGAAAGTAGGGTTTTTTGGTGAATTTTGTAGCAAAATCTTGAATCCCAGTTTGGTTCTTTTGTGAACTTTGTAGCAAAATCTCGAATCCCAATTGAGAAAGGAGGGTTCTTTGGTGAAGTTTGTAGCAACATCTTGAAACCCAATTGAGAAAGTAGTGATTTTTGAGAGGTATGACTGAATATTACCCTTCTTAAGTAATGACTTTTTGATGGGCTGCTGGCAGTTTTGATCATTCTTTAGTTTTAGCATTCTTGTGTATGTAAAAAAAGGGAATTCTGTGTTATGAATTTGGAAGTTATAGCTAAATCTTGAATTCCCTATTGAGAGGTAAGGAAGTGGTACTATGTTGCCTGATGTTTGTGGGTCTAGCTTGCTTTTAGCACTGCCTGATGACGTGTTTGCGATAGTAAGTAGATCACTTATTCCAAGGGATGTATGTAATCTTGGTTTATGCTGTAGAAACCTGCATGATTTAGCTGCCTCCGATAAGGTTTGGTTTTCACAATGCAATATGCTTGGGGTGGTTCCTCATAGGGACCTTGTTGAATGGCGAAAGGGACTCTGTTCCTACAAGGCGCTTTGTCGCTTTCTTGTAGGGATAAAGCCTTTGCTTGGCATTTGGGTTCATCAAAATCCTGAACTCGGCAATGTTGTTTATGTTATGCCTGGTTTCATATCGGTGGTTGGTTGTCGAATCATTCCCCAAGAACTCGGTCCTTTAGGCCTTGAAGAAGGGCCGATTTTGTGGTCACCTGTATTTGAAGTTGTTTCTGATTTTGAGGGCTCCGCTGTGTTTTTCCTCCACGGTAGGGAGAAAGGAACTGATTATGTTTATCCTGGTTCACTCAAGAAGGTCGACAAGACTTGCAATGCGCTTCTGTTAGAGGTTGAGCCTCGGCAGCAGAGTGGCGGGGGTAAGTTGTTTCACAGCAAGAGCTTTATTCATCCTTCGGAGAATGAGGTTTCACGGAAGATATGCAGGTCAAGTAATGGGGTTTCTAGGTCAGAAAGGGTAACGGGACAGCATGCAACAGTAGTGCCTTTTGGCCGGCTTGCATTTGTTGATAGGAGAAAGTTGCTTGATACAGTTACTAACCAAGTTCGTCAAATGCTGCCAGATGCTAACGATGTCATATTATTTCCTCGTCTGAGAGCAGAGGAGGCTGCTTTACGAGAGGATATGGAACTCTTGTATGAAAGAAGATCGCTACTTATGCAAATGTACGATGGTGATGGTTTAACCATCTGGAAGGCTGGTTCCGAGTTGCCTTTCCATCCTACTCATATTGGATTGAGTGAGTTCAGACAGAATCTTGATCTGATAAGTGGCGGTCCTGCATCACAAACTGCTGATGAGAGTCGGAATCGGTGCACCAGGAGGAAGACGATTGCTGAATATGTTAGACACAGTCTGAAACATATACTCAAGAAGTCGGACTCAATCAATGGCAAGCTTGACCTTCTTAAAAAGAATTCCTCTGGCCACGGCAGTAAGCATGCCCAGCTTCACGAGTTCCTGCAACCAGGTGATGCAATAGGGCTAACATTACATGCTTCAACTGTGAAGTTATCCTCTTATCGTGCTTGGCCAAATATGCACGAAAGTAGATTTGCTCTCTATAAGTTGCCTATGCGGGCGTCAGAAGCGGGCAAAGAATATGCTGGTCTGTGGGGAGGAACTTTTGGTTGGCCTCCTGGGAGGCCTTCTGATGACAAGCCCGGAAAGGCATTGTTTCTTCTTTTACTGTCATATGAGGAGTCCCAAGGGCAGAAGTTACTTATCGCGACCAAGATATTAGAAGGTACACATTATGTTTTGCATCCTAATGGCTCAGCTATGTTTATAGTGAATATCGACGAGCCTTCAAATGATCCATTCCCTTGGAGCAGTGATGGGGAATGCAACCCTGTAGATGTTAAGCATGCTTTTATGGGTGAAGGTATTGCTAACGGGTACGGTTTCAGATATCCTGGTTCAAAACCTGGTTCGCTCTTTGTAATCGAAGAAAAATTGCTTGCTTTTATATGGAAGGAATCGCGGGCTGTGTTGACCTTACAGAGGCTAAATTTGCAAGAGCTTTTGAGGAAAGGGGAAAGGATTCCGGCTCTGCCACCAGTTTCCAATTTTGCGTACCTTACCAGGTCCTATTCAAATGTTTTTGCTGGCTTCTCCAATGCCTCCAATGGTCAAGCTTAACCAAGGTATGGTTTGACATCTGTATTTATAGATTTGACGAGTTAGGCCCAAGGTTCATTTCTTCGCACAAATAAATGTGATATTGTTGCTGGTGGATTGTTAAGATAATTATAAATCTTTAAAATAGAATCAACCCTTTAGTTGAAATAAAGTAAATTGAAGTTGAACTAGATAATGCATCTCATTCCTTTTCTAGTTTTAGGACATTTGGCTTTTGACTCCGAAGAGAAACAGAAAAACCCTTTTGTTGTAGAGGGGAAACTGATAAAAGTGTTTATTTCTAGTCTCTACCAACTTTTACGGACTGCTTCAGCAAGTTAACTCATGTTGTGAACTCTATTTTAGCAACTGTTTATGATCATATCTAAAAGTCTAACAACTGGCAAATCGAAGGTATTTAACAGACTTTTTCTACATGATCTTCAGATGTGCTTTCCTAGTAGTTTCTGCCGTATGTAGCAAAGAGAATAAATAAGGATCAAGCTTAATGTCAATGATCACCTGGATCTTCCAGCAAATTTTGGTTTTCTTTCCACAAAGAGAGACTCTGGGCTCGTATAAATATTTGATTGAATCAAGTTAACCATCATATTCTTAAAACTTTTGGGCATTTGACAAATTTGGCCGGTCGGCCGAAAATAATTACAAACCACTGGCCAAATATATAAAAAACAATATACACTAATTATGTATAAAATATGTATATTATATATTAATATACAAAATATTACATTTTCCAGCGGCTATACAGTGTAGATTTCCCAAAACTTTTCCAAGTCCAACTAACTTCATCTCATACCCTTCCTCCTCAGAAGAGCGAAAATGGCCTCGTGCTTCACAAAAATTGTTCGTCTTTGTTGTTGCTATTCTTACTAGTTCTTGGATGGCTTAAGCAGGCGATCCATATATCTTGACCGACTTCATTGTTCCTGAAGATCAGACTGGAGAGACAATAGATGGGAATTTCTTCACCTTCACTGGCATGCATGGAAGTTTTGGCAGCATTATCACAAACTTCAAAGTGACAAAAGCTAACAAGGCAGAATTTCCAGCTTTACATGGACAGAGTACTTCACTTGCTGTCCTTCAGTTCCATGGTGCGAGTATCAACCCACCCTCGTGCAGCCGAGCTCTTATTTGTGGTGCAAGGAAATCTCCAGGTTGGTTCGAGGGACAGTACTAACAAGCTCTACACTCGGATTTTACAATTCAGGGAATTGTTTCTGTTTCCAAAAGGACTATTACATTATCAATACAATTTTAATTGGAATAAATCAGCTATAGCTGTTTCTGCACTTGATAGCGCAAATGCTGGAACTGTTTCACTTCCTACAACTTTGTTTGCTACTACTATCTATGATCAGATTCTCGCGAAGTCATTCAAGACTGATGTTGCTACTATTCAGAAGAACAAGGCTGGTCTCTCATCCTAGAATCTCATTGTTACTCGTCGAATTTCTAAATAAAATTTCACCTCTGAATTCAGTACTCGTGCAAAAAAGATTCATATGTAATGTTTTCATTCTTTCTTTGTTTGTTGGTAATCTTATTACTATGAAATTGGCTGTTCATTTTCTGTCCATTTGTCTGTACAAGTTTCCTATGTGTATGCAACTTTTAGTCTGCTGTCCAAATCCAAAGTGGTTATAACAATTGACCAATTATAATCAGTGCCCAAATAGCCACTCATTTTTTATTTTCCGTTGTGTCCAACCAAAAGGGAAAAAAAGTAGAACAAGAGAAGAAAAATGTCATGACAGCAAAGGTAGATAAAGTAGAAACGAATCACATTTCCCTTTTGCTTCATTAATCTGAAAAATAGTTTCAGTAAGAATCATATTACAACTCAATACATAAACAACAACAACATATGCAATGTGGGATTACACGGGATAGATAGGTTGTTTCTGAAATACCCTCGGCTCAAGAAAACAATTTTAAGAAGGTTTGAAAAGGAGAAACAACTCAATACATAAAAACAAAAAGAATTCATAAAATAAGAAAAACAGTACAACAATACTCAAATTTCAAATGCCAAAGAATCATTAAAGGAAGAGTTTCCTCTTGACCCACCCCCTCAAGAAAATAAAATACACAAAACAACACACAATAAATACTTCTGCTAATTGATCCCTAAAATAAAATGAATGGCTTCTTGTTGTTGTTGTTCACAGCCCTACATGATTTTCTAACCTCTCCTTGTGTTCCAGTGAGTACTTCAACTCTTCCCAATTTCACCATAGACTCTCCAAACTTAGTGTAAAAATCAGACCCTTTGACTATATCATCCACAGTTTTATTTGTCAATGGATCTAATGCTATTTGCTGGTCAATTTCAAGAACCCCATTTCCCCATTTAATTTGTTGATAAAATGAGTTATCAACAACTGATGGAGTCCCCATATCAAGAGGAACAGAATTATCAAAGTTTGAACTTCTAGGACACTTCATTCTTAATGAGAATAACATCAATTTGTTCATGGCTGGATCAGGACCACCTGTTTTCTTGTAGTTGTATAGCCTATCTTGGAAGTTTGAGCAGTGAGCAGTTCCAACAGTGTGGCCACCTGGGATTAAAAACCATACATTAATTATTAATTCTTGAAATAGAGAACATTTCAAAGCATTCAAGGGCGTGCCCTGTCGGTCAATAAAATGAGCGAAAAAATGTTAAGTGATTTCTTCTCATCTATCTAAGTGTACTGTGTTGATTGGTAAGCAGCAAGTATCTGATGAAATAGTTAAGATGCATGCTAGCTGGCTAGGATGCATGTTATAAGAAAATGCGGAATAAATGAAGGATTGAGAGATAAAGAACGTTAAAAGGGGTGTGGAACTAACGGCCAATAAAGTAGGATGTAAGTCATGGGAAACTGTGATTAAAATATCAGTAAGAGCAAATAATGTTAGCATTTAGGAACGTGCCCTATCGGTCAATAAAATAAGCTAAAAGAATATTAAAGCAATTTCTTCCCATCTAACTAAGCGTACCGGGTTAGTTGATAAGTAGCAAGTATCTGATGAAATAGTTGAAGTGTACGCAAACTGGATCGGATGCATGTTATAAGAAAATGCGGAATAAAATGAAGGATTGGAAAAATAAAGAACGTTCATAAGGGTGTAGAACTAACGGTCAATAAAGTAGGATGTAAATCATGGGAGACTGTGATTAAAATATCAGTAAAAGCAAATAATGTTAAGTAAGTTTTTTTCATCTGTCTAAGACCAGGTGGGTAGAGTTACTGATACCCACGTTGATGGAAGGTAACAAGTATGTGGTGAAATAGTGGAGATATGACAAACTGATCCAGATATTATTTCTATATACAAAGGCGGAACTATGTTATACCAAAAGAGTTCACCGGCACCGTAAAGTTCGGCAAAAATTCTATGTATACATATATATATTTTGTAGAAAATAGTGATATATTAGCAGTGGGACCCTATATACAAAGCAGATTTTTGTTGAATTCAAAAGTGCACCCGTGACCTTCAAATCCTGGGTCCGCCTCTGATTATATATATAAAATATATTTTAAAAAGAACGTTCAGAGAA
Organism: Nicotiana otophora; assembly: GCA_000715115.1. NCBI lineage: Eukaryota > Viridiplantae > Streptophyta > Magnoliopsida > Solanales > Solanaceae > Nicotiana > Nicotiana otophora. Next base: position 8,539 of record AWOL01S0075563.1, on the reverse strand, counting down.
AAAAAAATTGGAAGTTACCTAGAAGATAAACCATATCTGTTGCATTAAGCCCTTTGCTGGCAAAAACTTTGATGGAATCAGAGACTGAAATGGATGGACCAGGAAGATTGACATTTGATGCAAGGGAAACACTCCCATCCCTTCTTCCTGTTTCTACATTGTACCATTTTCCTCCGCTCTGTTACATTTTTATAATCAAAATTGGTATTAGGATGTGCATTTCACAACAACAACTACAACAACAGACCTAATGAAGTCTCATAAGTAGCGTCGTCGGAGGGTAGTGTGTACGTAGACATTACCCTACTTGGGAAGATAGAAAGGTTGTTTCCGATAGACCATCGGCTCAAGAAAGATGGAAAGAAACAACCGAAACAAGCAATATCAACGACAAGGGCCAGAAAGATAGTAATAACAAATTAAGAGCCAGAAAATAGATTGAAGGAAGCAGTAGCAACAAGCATTGACCACAACAAGATACTAAGAAATCGACGCGAAGGTAATAGGAAAACAATATATAAAACTAGCAATCTAAGAACAAGAAAAACCGGACTAACCCTAATACCACCGGGAGGGGGTGCATCTCACAAGGGGGGAAAAATTCCAATTTAGTTATTTTATTTTTCAAGTTACATATTATATTTGTTTTTATAAACAGTTACACTATTAGTGCACGAAATTTTAAAACGTTAATCTTTCAACTCATTAATTATCTTGAACACTTGTAACAGCATCCGTGGACAACTCAGTAAAGTAAACCGCTCTTGAGAGGGGAAACAACAGCTGAAAACGACTGCTAATACCTAAGTTAAGGAGCAACAACCGGTCAAGTCAATTTTATATAAATGATAAAATGATTCGACTGGACGCTCCTGGAAAATAGAAAATCTCAAATAATGGAAGTGATAATGAAGAAGTGATTATTAAAAGTGATGAAATAGAATGTAATTTACCAAGAGAACAGCATCTCTAGTTGCCAAAGAAATAATGTCAGCACAAGAAACCTCTGCACCTTGGCATTCTGTCTCTAAAGCTTGTTTTATAGCATCAATGAGTTCATATCCTCTAACACTTTTATTTGCTCCTGCTTTTTTCTCACTGTTGTCTCCATCCAATAGAATTGATGCATCACAACCCTATATTCATATCATGTACATAACATTAGCCCATTAGCCCATTAAAAGGTAATAGAAGAATACCACAAATATTAATTTCACGAAGAGAAAAAAATTGTGCAGATCTCTATTACTATCTGTTGTCTTTTTAGCTTTGGTTATCTTATTATCATATTGTTGTTACTGCTTTTTACATGGCTTTTTCATTGATGTATATCTTATCAATTATACTGTGACTATGCTTTTTCTTAGCCGAGAGTTTTTCGGAAATAGACTCTACCTTTATAAGGTAAGGGTAAGATCTGCGTACATACTACCCTCCTCAGACTTCACTTATGGGATTACACTGGAATTGTTATTATTGTTGTTGTTGATGAGAAAAGAATTCCTTTTTTGTTAGCTTTAGCTACATATATATAGTTGCAAATTTTTAGAAATCTTTGTACTATTCTAAAGCACACCGTCATAACAAAGAAATACTCATGCTGTCTCGCTTTATGTGTTACTCCTTTCTTTTTTCGTCTGTTTCAAAAAGAACAACATACTTTAGATTTAAAAATAATTTAAAGTTAAACTTACGAGTTGGACCCTCAATAATATGATTTATAGCTATGAAAATGTCATGATATGTTTAAGACTGCAAGTTTAAAAAATGTTCGGTGGAAACAGCCTTTTGCAGAAATGCAATGATAAGGCTGCGTACAATAAATCTTTGTGGTCCGGCCCTTTTTTCGACCCCGCACATAGCGGGAGCTTAGTGCACCGGATTGCCCTTTATTTCTTAAGTTTCGTAGTTAGTCAAACACATTCGCATGAAATCAAACGATTGTCATACCAAATACAGTCATACTTCACATTCGCAACCAAAAATACCAAAAATTCTATATCCGTCTCTCTTACACGAGTACGTTAAAGGTGAAAAAGAAGAAGAAGAAGATGCAAAGGTAGTATTCTTACATTAACAAAGCAGTCATGGAACTGCATACGAAGAAGAGCAGCTGCAATAGTTTTATCCTTTGTAAAACGCCACGATTTTACAACCTCTCGTACAACACCTTCAACATCTTTTTGCCCACATTTTATTCCTTTGTAAAATCCAACTCGAAGTTGCCCATAACAATGGCCAGAGAATAGTCCCAAAAATAATACGATAACTAGTGCTACTGCTTGCGACATTTTGCAAATGATTTTTTTTTTTTTTTCGTTTTCTTAAATGTGGGTGAAAGAAAACACATTTAATGTTCCTATTTATAATGTTCATTAATTAAGGATACAAAGATGCAACTTGAAATTGTATATGCTCGGCACGACCATTTCTATTAGATTAAAATAACGTGCCTTCATGTTCTTGAAAAAAATGATTGTTGTGGTTTAACTTAGTGTTAAGTAATACTCTAGATAATATTATCTTTTAGAACTCCAAGCTTTTATCATTTTTCTAATTTTCCATATCTCTGATTTGATTTGCTTCCTAATATTTTATGTTGATATAATATATAAACCTTTGCCATCTGTCCTCATGCACCTAAGTTCCTCTCCTCCTGCCTTTGCTGTCCAGTTCTTAACATTTTTTTCCTGCAAATGAAATAAAATATCTGATAATGGCTTGCAAGTCATTGAAATATTAAGGATCACGTGGTCTCAATTTAATTGTATCAGTGAAAAATAGACTCGCCATGTAGGTCTATTGAATGATGACATGTGTCGGCAAAGTGAAGAATGACGTGTAAAAATAATATGTGAAACACTCTCGGAGTTGAACAAATTCATACCGTGCATGTTAGCCTCAGAACTAAACATAAGAGAATAATCTTGGGTATGATGGAAAGGGTCATTAATAGGCGTGAATAAGGAAAGAATCAATTGATCCCGGATTATACGGGATTTGCCATTATTTCTTCATCCATTACAAATCAATTATGTAAACCACAACTAATAAATGACAGTAACGGGCATGAGCTAGACAACACGAACAGTTACGATTGGAATTACTATTTAAACCCTCATTCTGTATCTTGTATCCCCATCGAATACTATTTAATTATTCTCTCAATCACGTAGTTTTATCTTCGCTCTCTATTTCTAGCAAATTACTATTGAGTTCATGGGGAAGAAAGGCTACAAACTTCGATAAGATTTCTTTAAATCCGTTGTTAGTAACTCCAAACATTTATTTAATTGCTTTGATCACAAAAATTATTTTTTAAGTTAAACATTAACTGAAAATATAAAGTTGGTTATAAGCCCCAAAACATGTGTGGAAACATAAATAAACGTAACATGAAATCAATATCTTATGCACATAACTAGACCTTCCCACAAGTGTGTAATGGAACCTCTAAAGACTTACATAAGAATAAAAATATTTGGGACACAAGGGCGGATATATTGGGTATGGGTTCTCGGGATATATGTAACTATCTAAACTTTGTATTTGTATTGAAAATATTTATACTAAATATATAATTATTTTTAGCTTAATAAAATTTTATTGGGTTGTTGTTGTTTTATAATTATTTTTAGCTTGAAACCCAAAACTAAAATCACTTGTTGGTTCAGCAGCAAAGGTGTAACCAACTTAAGCTATGTTTTGAATAATTGATGAAGGCTCGAATCCCATTGTATATCTTTTAACTTCACTTTTGTTTTTTTCAGAAAACAATATCTGCAGACACTTTTTCGTTTCCTTTTTCTTTTGAAAACAGACAAGCCAAATAAAAATTACATTCTACCCGCTCAAAGTATCACTTTTGCCCAAATCAGTTATTGATAGTTTGTCACATTATTATTGTATATTAATCTGTGATCGCTAAGAATTTATAAGATTCAAATTTTGAACGGAAAAGGCCCAAGACTGCCTTCGGATTATTTGAAATAGCTCAAAAATGTCCTCCGTTTATTTTTTGTACCAAAACAATTCATGTCGTCTTTATTTTGAACCACAAATGCCCTTAAACTGTTAGTCTTGTCATTGAAGGTGACATGGCAGTCCAACTGAGTTAGAATTGCTTACATGATCATCCATCCAAACAATCCAACATGGGAAAATTTATTTTTTTGAAAATATTAATTTTTCGGAAATTTTTTTAAAATACAAAATCAATACTTATTCCGAAAAAAGTAAAAAAATATATAAAAATTTATTTATTCGAAAATTTTTATTAAAATACTAAATCAACACTTATTCCGAAAAAATAAATATTTGGGGGTTATTTTTCTTAAACTGATTGCAATTCTAATAACTAGGATTTGATCCTAACAAATGGTATTATAGACTAAAAGAAGTATCTCTCCCCACGCCACGGATTCTGATAGTGATTTGATTTTGTATTTTAATAAAAAAAAATCGAAATAAATAATTTTTTCGAAAATTTTTTATTTTTTCGGAATAAGTGTTGATTTTGTATTTTAATAAAAAAATTCAGAAAAAAAAATCCGAAATTTTTTACTTTTTCGAAATAAGTGTTGATTTTGTATTTTAAAAAGAATTTTCGAAAAAATAATTTTGCCATGTTGGATTGCTTGGGTGGATGGTCATATAATCAAATCTAACCAGTTGGACTGTCATGTAACTTTCAATGGCCAGGTTAACAGTTTAAGGGCATTTGTAGTCCAAAATATAGACGACGTGAATATTTTTTGTACCAAAAACAAACAAAAGACATTTTTAAGTTATTTTAAATAGTTCAAAGGCATTTTTGGCTTTTTCCTAACTCTGCCTATGTGAAGACACACCCCACTTATAAAAGATTATTCTAGTTAGATGTTTATGACTATTACCTACTAATAATAGGAGTGGGGCTCACCAAAAGTATTGAAGCTAGATATAATAGCAACCTAACTCGTCTTACCATTACCATCACGAGCACATGTATATGCATAGATTAAAAGAATAACAATGGTTCCAATAGGGGCTTGGTGTACAAATTATATTGTGCTTAGTAAGTGTGATTGGCTTCTTCCGATGAGTAGCGAGACTTTAGTAAATATTTATATCTATATCTACATTTATATCTATCTATCTATATTATTATAAAAGCACAAATAATTTATGTTAAATGTTGAACGATTAAAATAACCTTAAAATATTGATCGACTTTTATAACCTTAATTATTTGTATAATTTAAGATAATTGTAAATTACCTGAGGCTGATTTTTATTTCCATTTATTTGTATAAATTACATCAATGCTACACCACCGGCTTTGGGTCAAATTCTTTTTCTTTGAGGCATATTTCTTCTTGCTATCCTACTTTTTGTTGGACAATATATGGCCGATTTGGTTTTCCTCACCGTCAACTTCTTTTTGCAAGCCTTTTCCTTTTTTGACAACAATATTTTTTTTTATTTAATCTTCTCCCATATAATTCAGCTTAGTTGCACTAATTCAGGTAGGAAAAGAATAAGATAGTTATTCCTATATAAGATGTTATTGTTCCATATTATTCATTATTCTCTAAAGGTTTTGGTGTAGAACGAAGCAATTTTCTCCAAAGGTATTATTAGTTCTCTCTATTGTTCCTGTTTTTTCGTAATTGAGTAAGTTCTCGTTTTTCGTAATTGAGTAATGCTTAATGTTTTGGTGTAGGACGAAATAATTTTCTCTAAAGGTATTATTAGTTCTCTCTATTATTCCCATTTTTTGTAATTGAGTAATGCTTTAGGGTCATGTATATGAATTAGAGAGAAAAATAATGGCCTCCTAACTTTTATTCTAATTGTTTTTTGTATCGTACTTCTTTGTTTTTCGGCATAGTTTTTAGTTTTAGATATTTGTATACGGTCAACAGCGAGTTTGCCCTTCGTATGAATAATCGAGATCGGAACATGATAAGATCGAGGTTCAACTTCGTGTAATATCAAGCCATGATGCGAAATTAGATTGCCGAGCTAGAGACCCAGAGACCGATCAAGATAGAGACCGGTCAAGATCGAGATAGGCTAAGATCAAGGTTGAGCAAAATAGAGATCGGTCAATATCGAGATCGGACTAAGTAGAGATCGATCGAGGCCGAAATCGGCCTCGATCGAGGGAAGCTTATCGAGCCAAAAAATATAAAACTGGAATATCCGCAATTGGGCGAAAATCTCGGCGGAAATCCCGGCGCATATCAAGGAGGGGCCAATTAGTTAATCTATCATGAGATTCCTTACTGTATTTAGAAATTGTATTAAGAATAGGACTTACCTACTATATAAAGAGGGGTATGATTATTTGTAAGGGGCAGATTCATAGAATATAAAGCAATATACTATCTTTTTCTGGTGTTGATATTGAGTCATCTTGTTCTTCTATCAGCTACTCTCCATTCAGTTTGAGAGTGAACAAACTTGAAGGCTTAGGCTAATTAATCCATTCGGTTTTGTATTCATTTCTTTTATAATTAATTTCAATATTCGTTCATATATTTTCTCGATTTGTACTGAATTATACCACGTATCCTTAGAATCGCGTATAAATTCAATTGTCATCCGTTTTTTCGGGTAAACTGTTTGGCGTCCACCGTGGGGCTAAGGATAATAGTAGTTATTTGATACAAATCTCTATAAAATATACTATTTTATATTTGCTCTTAGAAGTATCTTTGATTTCAGGCTAAAAATGACGAACTCTCAATTAATACCCCTACATATCGACAACGAATCTGGCCATCAAGGGGAGAATAACAACGAGACGTCCGGGGATGGAAGGCCACCTGCTGACCCTGTTGAAACTCGAGCCGTGGATCAAATTGATATTAATTCTCATGTAGCCATCGAAGCAAACCAACATTCTGGTACCGAAAACATCATCCATGGTGGAATCTGATCTGCAGTTCGAAGTACCCAAAATATTGGAGAAGACGGGATCAGCCTGCATATGATCTTCGAAATGCTGCAAGCTCAGCAGGTGGTGATAGCTCAGTTGCAGAGCCAAATCCGGGCACCGAGCAGGATCGAGCCCGGTCCACCCCAAGAAGTCACCCACAGAACGGGTCCAACTATGGTAAGGTCAAATGAACAAGAATCGGGGACTAACCCCGAGATTATAAAGATGCTCGAGGAACTAACAAAGCGGATAGAATCAGGGGAAAAGAAGATCGAAGAAAACGACAAGAAAGTGGAAACTTATAACTCCAGGATTGATCAGATCCCGAGGACACCACCAATATTGAAGGGTTTGGATTCCAAACGTTCGTACAAAAGTCTTTTCCCCGAGCGCAGCTCCCAAACCGATCCCCAAAAAGTTCCGTATGCTAGAGATTCCTAAATATAATGACTAACCCCAACGAGCATGTCACCTCTTACACGTGTGCCATTAAAGGGAATGATCTAGAGAATGGCGAGATTGAATCTGTATTGCTAAAGAAATTCGGGGAAACCCTGTCAAAGGGAGCAATGATATGGTATCATAATTTACCACCTAAATCTATCGATTCTTTTGCCGTGCTTGCAGATTCTTTTGTAAAAGCACACGCCAGAGTCATAAAGGTCAAGACTAGGAAATCGGATCTTTTCAAGGTAAGGCAAAAAGAGAACAAGATGTTAAGAGAGTTTATATCTCGTTTCCAAATGGAACGAATGGTTCTACCACCGGTCATAGATGATTAGGTCGTTCAAGCTTTCACTCAAGTACTAAATGAACGAAGCTCAGTGGTTTCACAGCAGTTGAAATAGAACTTGATTGAGTAACCGGCTGTTACCTGGGTCGATATACATAATTGATATCAATCAAAGATTATAGTCGAAGATGACCAATTGGGGGCTCCTTCTGGATCCACTACCAAAAGAGACACGATCGAGAACCAAGGACGAACATGGATTGATACCAGCCATATAATAGAGATCGTAGAGGCAACGGACATGGGCACAACTCCGTACGAGTTGAAAAGAGAAGCGATCGAGGCCAAGGCTCTCGAGGGCTGATCAACAATAATAGTTTCGATAGGCATACCGGACCTAAGGAAGCACCGCAATTGTCAGAGTATAACTTCAATATTGATGCATCTGTCTTCGTATCGGCTATCGGACACATAAACGATACCTAATGGCCTCGACCTCTGTAGACCGATCCAGTCCAAAGAAATCCCAATCAATTATGTAAGTTTCATGGCACTTATGGCCACAGAACGGAATATTGCAGGCAGTTGAGAGAAGAAGTAGCCCGGTTATTCAACGAAGGGCACATTCGAGAGGTTTTTAAGTGATTGGGCCAAAAAATCACTTCAAAAGCAGAGAGTTCAATAGGCAAAACGAGCAAGAAGAACCTCAACACATTATTTACATGATTATAGAAGGTATCGATGTTCCCCAAGGGCCATTCTTTAAACGCATTAAGGTCTCGATAATAAGGGAGAAGCGATCTCGGGCTCAGGACTACATACCGAAAGGAACCTTGTCCTTCAACGATGAAGACGCAGAAGGAATCATGCAACCCCATAAC
>AWOL01S0075562.1:0-34479 GCA_000715115.1 Nicotiana otophora | reverse complement strand
AGGACTACATACCGAAAGGAACCTTGTCCTTCAACGATGAAGACGCAGAAGGAATCATGCAACCCCATAACGATGCACTAGTGATATTTGTACTCATGAATAAGACTCAAGTTAAACGTGTATTAATTGATTCAGGTAGTTCAGCCAACATCATTCGATCGAAGGTTGTAGAGCAACTTGGTCTACGGGACCAGGTTGTGCCCGCGGCCCTAGTGCTAAACGGATTCAACATGGCATGTGAAACTACTAAGGGCGAAATAACTTTGCCAGTAAACGTGGTCGGGACCATCCAAAAAATGAAGTTCCACGTGATCGAGGGCGACGTGAGGTATAACACTCTGTTCGGGAGACCATGGATCCACAACACGAGAGTAGTACCCTCGACCCTTCACCAGGTTCTGAAATTCCAAACACCATAGGGAATCAAAACAATCTACGGGGAGCAACCCGCCGCAAAGGAAATGTTTGTCGTCGATGAAGTGATTCCGACATCATCACTCTCATCGACAAAGGGGTCAAATTCGAAGGAGGAAACCAAATAGCAATCACAAACGCCGGCCTCAGCCCAACTAGAAAAGCAGGAGTTTGACGAAGATGATGATTATGGGATCCCTCGATCCTTTATAGTCCCCGATGATTCTGACGCTACCAAATCAACGGTCGAAGAACTGGAGCAAATCACACTAATCGAACAGTTGCCTGTACGAAAGGTATACCTGGGCACGGATTTCAATTTCTTATAGCTAACATGGATTGTTTCACTTGGTTCCATCTTGACATGACAGGGATCCCATCGAAAATCACCACCCATAGACTAAGATTAGATCCGAAGTTCCAACCGGTGAAGCAAAAAAGAAGACCCTAGTCCGAGATCAAACATCCTTTCATCAAAAACGAGGTAAGCAAGCTTCTTAAAATGGGTTCAATCCGTGAAGTAAAATACCTCGAATGGTTAGCAAACGTAGTAGTAGTCCCTAAAAATGGAAACAAGCTTAGAATGTGTATAGATTACAAGGACCTAAATAAATCATGCCCCAAGGATTCTTTTCCTTTGCCTAATATCGATCGCATGATCGATGCCACGGCCGGCCACGAGATCCTCAGTTTTCTCGATGCCTATTCCGGGTACAATCAAATATAAATGAGCCCGGATGATCAAGAAAAGGCCTAGTTCATCACTAAGTATGGTACCTACTGCTACAATGTAATGCCATTTGGATTCAAAAATGCTGGTGCCACTTATCAACGCCTAGTAAATCGGATGTTTGAAGAACAAATAGGAAAATCTATGGAAGTTTACATTGATGACGTGCTAGTTAAGTCCATGCGAGCAGAGAACCATTTAAAGCACTTGCAGGAAACTCTCAGTATATTGAAGAAATACAACATGAAGCTAAACCCGGAAAAATGTGCATTCGGGGTTGGGTCAGGCAAATTTCTCGGGTTCATGGTATCTAACCGTGGAATCAAGATTAATCCCGACAAAATCAAAGCTATCGATGGCATCATGGTGGTAGACAGCGTAAAAGCCGTGCAGAGGTTAACCGGGCGCATGGCCACCCTCTGGCGATTTATCTCGAGGTCCTTCAATAAAGGCAACCGATATTTCTCATTTCTTAAGAAGAAAAATAATTTCACTTGAACCTCGGAATGCCAGCAGGATTTGGAGGAGCTTAAACGGTACTTTTCGAGCCCGTCGCTGCTTCACACACCAAGGACAGACGAATATCTTTACTTATATTTGGCAGTATTGGAGGTAGAGGTAAGTGGAGTCCTAGTCCGGGAAGAACGAGGTACGCAATTCCCCATTTATTATGTCATCCGGACCTTAGGTGAGACCGAAACTAGATATTCCCACCTAGAAAAATTGGCGCTCGCTTTGATAAGTGCCTCCAGAAAACTAAAACCATACTTTCAATGTCACCCCATATGTGTTGTAACAACATATTCACTTTAAAATATTTTGCATGAACCCGAGCTTTCGGGACGGTTGGCTAAATGGGCCATAGAAGTCAGCGGGTATGATATCGAATATCGACCTCAAACAACAATTAAGTCTCAAATTTTGGCAGACTTCGTAGCTGACTTCACACCGGCCCTAGTACCCGAGGTCGAAAGAGAACTATTGATAAATTCGGGTACGTCCTCAGGAATCTAGACCCTCTTCACGGACGGTGCTTCAAATGCGAAAGGGTTCGGGCTCGATATCGTGCTAAAACCACCCACATATAACGTGGTTAGAAAATCTATTAAAACTGTGAAATTAACTAACAATGAGGCCGAATATGAGGCCATGATTGCATGTCTCGAACTAGCTAAAGGCTTGGTAGCGGAGGTGATCAAGGCTAAATGCGACTCCATCCTCGTAGTGAATCAGGTTAACGGAACCTTCAAAGTTAGAGAAGAAAATTCAATGGTCCATTAGTGATATGTCTGGGACCGGAAGACGCCGGGTACGTTCTTAGAGAAGTTCACGAAGGCACTTACGAAAATCACTCCGGTGCTGAATCATTGGTCCAAAAGATAATCAGAGTCGGCTATTATTGGACCGACATGGAAAAATATATGAAAGAGTTTGTTTGAAAATGTGTTGAATGTCAAAAGCATGCGCCAATGATTCACCTACCCGGGGAATTGCTCCACTCGGTCTTGTCATCATGGCCATTTATGAAATGGGAAATGGACATCGTTGGGCCCCTCCCATTGGCACCAGGTAAAGCTCAGTTTATTTTATTTATGACTGACTATTTTTCTAAGTGGGTTGAAGTACGGACTTTCGAGAAAGTTAGGGAAAAGGAAGTCATCGACTTCATTTGGGATCACATCATATGCTGATTCGGGATGTTATCCGAAATTGTGTGTGATAACGTGAAACAGTTCATCGGCAGCAAAGTAACCAAATTTCTCGAAGATCAAAAGAACCTATCAACACCTTATCATCCTAGCGGGAACGGGCAAGCCGAATCAACCAACAAAACCATCATCCAAAATCTTAAGAAGAGGTTAACTGACGCCAAAGGAAAGTGGAAGGAAATCCTACCCGAAGTTCTTTGGGCATATCACACAACCTCCAAATCCAGTACCGGGGCTACCCCATTCTCATTAGTTTATGGCCCCGAAGCTCTAATACTGGTCGAAGTCGGAGAGCCGAGTATCCGGTTTTGATACGCAATAAAGGAATCAAATAACGAGGCCATGAATACGAGCCACGAACTATTGGACGAAAGGCGTGAAACCACCCCCAACTGATTAGCTGCCCAAAAGCAACGAATTGAGAGATACTATAATCGAAGAACCAATCTTCGATATTTTAATGTCGGGAACTTAGTGCTAAGAAAAATCACGCTCAACACCCGAAATCCTAATAAAGGAAAATTAATCCCAATTAGGAAGGACCGTACCAAATTCTCGAGGTCACCGAAAAAGGATCTTACAAGCTCGGAACAATGAATGGGGAACAACTACCAAGCAATTGGAACATATCTCGCCTAAAACGGTATTACTGCTAAGGTACGCCTTTTCTTCATCCCTTTCCTATTTTCAGATTAACACATGCAGGTGGTCGACAAGAAATGACAACAGACTTTTTAGCAAACGGCACGAAGTCCTTAGGTCTGAAAGTACGTATTGCACTCTTATTTCCTCAGACCGAGTTTTGTCCCAAATGGATTTTTTCGGCAAGGTTTTTAACGAGGCAACAATGAATCGTGCTAACTTAGAATCAAGCCCGATTACGAATCGGCATCGGAGATCCATTCGGCATTATCCGAGGTTCCTTTGCAATCAACCTCGAATTCTGGGGGGCTACCCTTAGATATGCGTTATCTTCGAATATCAACTCTAGAAAGGAACCTACTTCATAAAAGAAGGACCTAGAGAAATAGGATTTATTATAAGGGTCAAACGGTCAAATCGAACCATGCCCATATAGATTGCTCGAACCCTATTTCGATCGAGAATAAAGAGAAACATGTTCCTTACAAACATCTTATGCTTTAAAATTAGCAAAATTTCTTTCTTTTTCCTTATGTGCAAAGAGCTTCGTACTTCCGAATATAAACAAGCCCAAGGGCAATACTTAACCTGAATACGAACGATCTCTCCCTCACTCGGGGACTGTCATTCGACTCGAAACAACACAAAGTCATCGGGCCCCGGAAGCAAAATACCTAATAGGTAATGCCCAGATTTCTAAAAATCACGGCCACCCCACTCATGAACTATTATCTCGGGCAAGCCTAGATAAAACGGGAGAACAAGCCCAATGGGTAACTTCCGAACTAAAAGGCTATGGTCGATTTAACATGGCTCGGAGATGTCTGAAGTCCGTAACAAAAATATGCTTTCGAAAATGTTAATTTTTTCACAACTGGTCCTAAAGGCTACCCTCGGCAGAATCTCAAACTTAAGAAAGGAAACAAAGGGAAGATTTGTTCTAACCCTCCAACACAGCCTTACTGTTTCATGCTAAGGCATTTTTAACCTTTGTAAATATAAATAAAGCAAAGAAAAAATACGAGAGCCGAAAGGGCAAGAAGAGTCGTATATTTACACATAATAAGTTGTTACAAAGGCCAAATCGGCCTAAAATAACAACGGCCAAAAAACGGCCTCAGAAGAAATACAAAAGAAAAATAAAAAACTTAATGTCCTAAGTGGATTGGTCTTCATCGGAGGTTGCATCCTTGGGATTTTCTCCGTCTTCAGATTCGTTCGAGCTCTCGGAGTCTTCCCCAGGGAAGGCTAGCCTTCGGGCCCTATTTTCCTCCGCTTTGGCATTTTTAATTTTGGTCACAATATCGAATCCCTGGGCACCGACCCCCTCGAGAGTTTCCTTTCGAGTCTGCCATTTTGCATGTTCGACCATGCCCTTGTCCTTGGCCTGGTTGACCTCAACATCGACCCTGAACTGGGCCACTTTAGCATCAGCTCTTTTGTTAGCCTCGGTCACCTCGGATCTGGCCACTTCGAGTTCACCGACCAAGTTTGCCTTATCAGAAACGGCCAAATCCAACCGATGCTGAAGCTCCTTGATCTTCTCGATATGCACCGAGGCATTCTCTTTCGCAGCTCGGAGCTGGGTCTCGACCGACTCCAGTTGAGCTTGCGCGATCTCTTTTTCGAGGCTAGAATATCCATGTCCTTTTTGCATTCTATCGCCTCGGCCTGTATCGCATCCACCTGTGTTTGGAGTCGTCTGATTTGTTCGAACCTCTGTCGGACCTGTAGAATCGGATCATTAGTAGTTATCTCCAATTCATCTGCACTATCGTGAAGCACTCGAAATACTTGCTCAGCTATCTCGGCATGCTCATCCCGAGCCGTTGCCAAATCTATCCGAAGCTTCTCATTGAGAAGTTTGTAGGTGTCACTCTTGTCAGTGAGATTCTGAACCTCAGCCTCATGCTCCTCCCAGATTCGGAGGAAAGCCTCGTGATGCAACGCCGAAGCCTACAAACAAGGAATAATATGTTAGAATTATCTACAATTCTAAGTATAAAAGAAAAGGTAGAGATACCCTCGAAGTTACCCGATTCAGAGTATGTTGGGCCTCGTTGAAAAGGTAAGCGGTTCCTACCGCATTCAACACGGCTTGATATTCTTCGGTCACCAAGGACCTAAGGTAACTAGCAATCCCCATGGGGGGAGAGAAAATTTGGGCATCCTCCAGGACGGAGAGCACTATTTTCTGCCTACGATCGGGATTAACACTCGGGGTCGGGAATCAGTCCATCAGTTTTGGGCCCGATGAAGACCTGACAGCACACTACCATGATGCTTTCTTCGGTACCGGTAATCTATCGAACCCGATAATATCCTCCGAGGCATCGGACTCGAGCCCATCCAGAAAGCCATGGATATCAGTCGACTCCTGAATATCCTCGTAAGATCGACTTTCCAACATGCTGGCCTCACAGATAATAGCATCCGAAATCTGAGGGGATCCAGTAATGTCGATTATCCTGGGTTTGTCCCTCAAGATATCTTCTGCTGCCCAAGAAGTCTTGCCCCCGGTCTCTCCTTCGACCATCTCAGCTCGGGACGGAATGGCCTCAGTTTTACCTTGTTCAGGAATTATGGCCAGAGCTCCCTTATCAACCTCCGCCGATTCAGAGGATTATTGTATCACGACATTAGCCCGCACATAGGCTAATTCCTCTTCTCCTTCTTCGGGCTCATCCCTTAATCGACGGATAGAGTCCGAAGGCATAATACCGGATCCCCTCTTGGGCTTGCGAGATTTCTTTGTCGATTTTTCTTTTCCGAGACCGGGGAACTCAGAGCCTCTTTTCTCTTCTTCTCTTTGACCTGCTTCGGAGCATGGACCTCTTCGTCACCAAAAGGGGGCCTCATGGCAACGTCCTTCCCTAGGCCTATAAAGAAAAAAAGGGGGGGTAAACAAGAGAAAAAGATCAAAACGATAAACAATCAAAGAAACAGACTTACCATGGTTGCGGGTCTCCCATAAACCCTTTGATAGTTCTATCCAAGCGCGCCCGAAGTACAGTCTCTGCAACACCAGACCTTCAACCCATTGTTTAAGTTCCGGAATCAGTTCCGGCATCTGGGCCATAGCTGTAACAAGCATAGAAAACGTGTATCAAGTAAATGAAAAGCAGAGCCACAAAATTAAATGTTCAAATGGGAATAGTACTCACGATTCATATTCCATTTCTCAGTAAACGGCATGTCATCAGCGGGGATCAGGTCCGGAGTTCTAACTCGAACAAATCGGCCCATCCAACCTCGGTCACGAGTCTCGTCTATGCTCGAGAACGATGCTTTGGTGGCTCGGGGAGCAAGCTTGATTAGCCCTCCTCGATAGAGTCGGGGACTGTAAAGGTGAATGAGGTGATCGAGGGTGAAAAGACACCCCTCGATTTTACTCGAGAAGAATCGGAGGAGAATCACTATTCTCCAAAAGGAAGGGTGGATCTGGCCGAGGGTCATCGTATCTCTTGCAAAAGGCGATGATGACGGGGTCTAAGGGATACAACGTGAAGGGATAAGTATAAACACTTAAGAAACCCTCCACATGGGTAGTAATTGATTATTCAGGCAATGGGACTACCACGTGCTTTTCGCCCCAGTTGCATTCCTTTTTTACTTTGTCTAGGATTTTCTCGGTGATTATGCACTGGTACCTCGAGATCGGTTCACATCGGCCTAGTACCGAAGAGGGTTTTTCAACCTTGAAGTCGGTGACGGTTGAGCACCCTACCGGAACGAATTCCTCAGGGTGAGGCTTTATCACATCCTCGCTACCGACAGGTCGTGATGAAGAAGCGACCTCTTTTTGCGGCACTGTTTTGGAGGTTTTCGCCAATGATGATCAAAGGAAAAAGGATTAAGGTTGTATGTGGTGTGAGAATTATGAAGCAAAAGGATTTTTTGAAGAAGATGTAAAAATAGAGAAGAAATTTTGAATGAAAAGTTCTGAATGAATATGAAGGTTTGAATACTTATAGCCTGGTAATGACGGTTCAAAACTAGTGGTGGCTGACCAATGACTGACAGGCATTTAATACTTTGGTAACTGAACCGATAGGACGTTTGTCACATATGTCATAATCGGTCTCTTTGCTGACGTCGTCACCCACCGAGTCGGAGTTCGGAAATTCATATCGTTTCTCATTATCATCTTTCTGAGAAACGAGGGGACTATATGTATACGGTCAACACCGAGTTTGCCCTTCGTATGAATAATCGAGACCGAAACATGATGAGGTTCAACTTCGTGTAATATCAAGCCATGATGCGAAGTTAGGTTGCCGAGCTCGAGACCTAGAGACCGATCAAGATAGAGACCGGTCAAGATCGAGATCGGTTAAGATCAAGAGAAAAATAGAGACTGGTCAAGATCGAGGTCGGTCAAGATCGAGATCGGACTAAGTAGAAACCGATCGAGGCCGAAATCGGCCTCGATCGAGGAAAGCTTATCGAGCCAAAAAACAGAAAACCGAAATATCAGTAATTGGGCGAGAATCTCGGCGGAAATCCCGGCGCATATCAAGGAGGGGCCAATTAGTTAATCTATCATGGGATTCCTTACTGTATTTAGAAATTGTATTAAGAATAGGACTTACCTATTATATAAACAGGGGTATGATTATTTGTAAGGAGCAGATTCATTCAGATTCATAGAATATAAAGCAATATACTATCTTTTTCTGGTGTTGATATTGAGTCATCTTGTTCTTCTATCAGTTACTCTCCATTCAGTTTGAGAGTGAACAAATTTGAAGGCTTAGGCTAATTAATCCATTCGGTTTTGTATTCATTTCTTTCACAATTAATTTCAACATTTGTTCATATATTTTCTCGATTTGTACTGAATTATACCACATATCCTTAGAACCGCGTATAAATTCAATTGTCATCCATTTTTTCGGGTAAACAATATCAAAGTCTTTTACATTGACGTAGTATTATATTTAAATTGTATATCTTTAGAGATTAATGGTTTGTGTTAGTTCAACTAATGTTAGTGTAATAATATTAATTTTCAGCTATTACATAATATTTTACAGCTTTTACTTATATATTGTAGGTATTTCGGCAGTGTAATGGAATCAGATCTGGAAAAATAATGTGTCCCAATAAATAATCTTAAACCTTATGATATTGAATGGGTAATTAGGGTATTGGTTATTCGAAGAGTACCAATAATAAAATATAAAAACGAGAAAGGTGAGGGTTTGCGTTGCCATTTAACATTTGTTGACGAAGAGGTAGTCTTCTTTTGTATATTTATTTTGATATAATTTATTACTTATTCGTATTATTTTTACTTAATCTTAAATTATTTTTATATTAATTTATAGGAGACAGAGATCCAGGCAGTACTTTTCAATAAAAATGTTAAAGATTGGAAAAATTTATTTCAACGGACAAAAGTTATTACATTATAAATGGTCGCGTGAAGGCTGCTAATTCTACCTATTTATCTGTACACAAGGAGTTGAAAGTATCTTTTAGCAATTATACTACAGTTACGGAATGCACCGACCACTTTTCGACCACAAAATTTTTGAATAATTTTCTATCTTTAGAAGAGGCAACAAAATCCACCATCGAAACATTATTTGGTAATTTTCTTCTCGCTATCTTTGATAATACATTAAATAATTTTATTTTAATGTATGTAAGTATTTCACATTAATTTCTTTATTAGTTATTTTGTAACTTGATTTCTCTTTATACTTTTCACATACGTAATTTTGCATACCGATAAAAGCAAAGGGACCATCAATGGTGGAAGAAAAAAAGAGGCTCGAAATAATAGTTACAGATGAAACGTAAGTAAAAATTAGTAAAGCAAATTAATATTTATATTAAGTAACTACAACAGATAAAATATTTACTTATTTTTTGCAACTAATATATATTTCAATTGTAAAATTTAGGCATGATCGTAAAACTGTAACCATGTGGGGTGAGCTAGCTAAAAAAGATGGTAAAATTCTACAACAAATGTAGATGAGCTACTTGTCGTAGCATTTTGTGATGTGAGAATAATTGACTAAAAATCTACGTGCAACGCACGTACATAGTATTTATATCTATATCTATATTATAATAAAAACATGAATACAATATCGTTTTACAAAAATAACCTTATAATATTAAGCATAATAACTCATAATAAAAGAATATAACCAGAATTATAGATATTAACCTTATAATCCTATTAGTTTTAGGGCATAATATTATACGTTAGGAATCTTACATGATTACCTTTAAGAATCCTATTAGTATAATTACTTTCTGGCTATCTAATTCATATAAAATTGAACAAGTAAATATCTTTAGTTATGTAATCATATTACTTTTAAGATATACTTCTTAAAAATTTCTATTACTAATTTAATTTGAAAACGTATTATATATAATGTTCTATTACTAATTTAATTTGAGAATGTATTATATTGTCCAAATTTATTTTAAAAAAAGGAGAGCCTATATAATTATAAAAGCATAAATACAATATTAATATACCAAAATAGCCCTAAAATATTAACGGAAGAACTCATAGGGAAAGGGCATAACTGTGATAACTTAATTTTTGGACTACAATACTTTCTATGCTAATTTTTAATATTTAAGATTTTAAAATTAATAAAATTTGTCTATTAACAACAACAATATGTAGAAATTGACAATACATTACCACTCCATAATGTCCAATACCAAAAAATAAATATTAGATGGACTACATAAAGAGTTGAAATTGAGAAAAAAAAATACCCCACGATAATATGTTTTTATATTATAATTGAATTATTTTCCTACTCAAATAATATATTTTTTTATCAATTTTTCGTGTAATATCAAAAAATATACCAATTATTAAATAACAACTAAGAAAATATTTAAGAATACAAATATGTGAGAAAGAGAAAAGAAATGATAGGTAAGAGTTAATACCACTATTAAATCTACAAACATAAAGATCTAAAAGTGAAATGTCATATCAATTTTTTATTCTTTGAAAATAAAATTTATTGGGGATAAAATTATAATTAATATTAAATATTCAAAATAAGAGATGAACTAATATTAAGATCTGAATCAACATAGAATAATTTTTTTATGTTAAAATCAAATAATTAAATCTTTTAATTAATTATTTAGCAAGAGAATCCAATCCAATTATTTTTTAAATTCATCGTATGAGTAAAATTCTTATTCAAGTTAAAAACTATCTTATGGTACATAAATTTATTCCATAAAAAGAGAGTTAGAACACTAAGTAAAAAGGTTAATATATTATTAAGAATCAAAATGCTATGCAAGTGTCTCAGAAAGCACAATCAAAGTTAAATCCTAAGAACAAGCTTTCAAGACTATATTTATAACGACCCGAACGGTCGTTTTAAACTCTAGTGCGTCGTTCAACGGTTTTAGGCCTGGAGTAGCTTCACTTCAGGTATTATGACTTATATGTGTGGTCGGAATCGAATTTCGGGAGGTTCAGAGTTGATTTGGGAAAAACAATTCTAAATTCGGAAGCTTAAAGTTGGCAGAGTTGACCAAAATTTGACTTTTGAGTAAACGGTCTCGGAATCGGGATTTGACAATTCCAATAGTTTCGTATGATGATTTTAGATTTGGGCGTATATTCGATTCAGGTTTTGGACAACCCGGGAGCATTTTGGCACTTAATGGTGAAAATCAACTATTTAAAGGTTTAAGGTTCTTTAAATTTGGTTTGGAGTAGGTTTTGGAGTAATTGAGGTCCGTTTGGAATTCTGAGCCTGGAAATAGCTCTGTATGGTGATTTAAGACTTGCACATAAAATTGGCGTCATTCAGAGTTGATTTGATAGGAATCAGACGCGCGGAAGTATTTTAGAAGTTTTTGGAGTTCACGAGTTAATCCATGCGTTTTGGCATCCGATTCGTGGATTTTGATGTTATTTAGGTGTTTTGATCACACGAGTGAGTCCGTATTATATTTTTAGACTTGTGTGGATGTTGGGTGTGGAGCCCCGAGGGCTTGGGTGAGTTTCGGACAATGTTCGGAAGGATGAAGCTTCAGTTTTCTAGTGTTTTCTTTGCTGGTGTTGCAGGTGTCGCAAATGCGAGAAATAGTTTGCATTTGCGAACCTCGCATTTGCGAGAAATAGTTCGCATTTGCGAGAAATAGTTCGCATTTATGAACCTTGCATTTGTGAGAAATAGTTCGCATTTGCGAACCAGATGTCGCAAATGCGACATCTCAGACCTGTGTACAGCTTATTAAATGCGGGACTTAGGCTATTTAGCTCACTTTCTTTCATCTCTTGGGCGATTTTTGGAGCTTTTGGAAGAGGATTTTCACCTAGAATTTTGAGGTAAGTAATTTCTACACAACATGAGTTAAAAATATAGATTAGGGGTAGATTAACATGTAAAAATTGGTGAAATCAAGGGTTTAGATGAAAAACCTAGGTTTTGGATAAAAATAGGATTTGACCACGAAAATGGTTATAGAATTTGGTAAAAATGATGCATTTGAGTTCTTGAGATTATGGGTAATGTTTTCCTCCGAAAATTTTCGAAATCCGGCACGTGGGCCCCGGGTGAATTTTAAAAAGTTTACTATTTTAGGTTGGGTAATTAATTTAATAGTCTAATTTCGAATTATTGAGCATGTATTATTTATTCTATATAATATTTGGATAGTTTCGGATTGTTCGGCACCGAATTGATACTTTAACGCGATGTTGTGATCGGAAAGTGGACTTTGAGATAAGGTAAGTCTCTTGTCTAACCTTGTAAGAGAAAATTTACCCCATAGGTGCTTTAAACTAATATTTGTTGCTAATTGTGGGGGCTATGTATGCACGAGGTGAGGAGAGTCCGTGCGTAGCTACTAATTATGCTATGTCCAGGTAGTTTAGGACTCAAATCATGAATTACTTGTAATGATTGCATCCTTTATTTAATTAAAATACTGAAATTATATTGAAAATTATTAGAGGAAATAGTAAAGGACCGAAATTTTACATACTTAATTTTTTGTGCAAATTACTTGACCGTTAATAGAAATTGTACATCCTTATGTGCTAGCCTTATAATAACTTCTCATTCCAGAGGTTCATAAGAAAATATCCTCCTTTCTTGTGGAGCGGGCCGAACGCCTCGGCAGTATAGATGCATATATGGATCGTGTCGCACGTCCCTCGGCAGTGTACACGACCCTCTGGATCGGGCCGTACGACCTCGGAAGAAATCATGCTTAATAGTAATAATTACACGATACCTTGACATTTATTGCAGCTTGTGAAGCTAATTGATAAATTGAAAATTTATTGAAATTGAAGGAAATAATTATTTCTGCTTGTTAAGGAAATCATTGTTGATCACCTAAATCATGTTTATTTAAAGATTTATATTTTTAATATTATTGACCCGTAGTGAGTGTTAAAGTCGACCTCTCATCACTACTTCTTCGAGATTAGATTTGATACTTACTCGGTACATGTTGTTTACGTACTCATGCTACGCTTGCTGTACATTTTTGTGCAGGTACATATATGTTTAGCGACCTTTTTGGACGCATAGGCGCAACTATCGCGGGAATTTATGGTAAGCTGCATGTTACAAATCCGCAACATACAAATTTTCCATCAGTGTTATTTTCATACTCCTATCTAATTTGTATTCCAGACAGATGTTGCATTTATCATATTTCCTAGTATAGGCTCATGCACTAGTGACACCAGGTCTTGGCACACACACTAGTAGAATTGTGGATTAAGTATTTTCTTGGTTTTATTTAATTATAACCTTTTATATTTTTCTTTAATCTTACAAGTAAGAAGAGTTTAATTACTCAAAAAATTATTAAAGGAATAAATATGTGTTTAATTCACTAGTTGGCTTAACTGACTGTGATGTTCGGCGCCATCACAACCTATAGGTAAAATTGGGTCGTGACAACATGGTATCAGAGCACTAGGTTCACATAGGTCTCACGAGTCATGAGAAAGTCTAGTAGAGTCTTGCATATCGGTGCAGAGACGTCTGTACTTATCTTCGAGAGGCTACAGGGCTGTTAGGAGCATTTCCCTTCTTGATTCATTTATCGTGCGGTTTGATTCCATTAAGGCTTGTGCCTTTATTTCCTTCCTACTCATTCTTATACGATGTTGATCACTCGTGTCAATTGGCATCAAGGAGTTTCAGTGGTACTACAAACGTGGTGCAATATATTTCTCCATGCGCACTCAAACAAGTTATTATCGTCGCCTTGCGGAAAGATGTTCTTTTGTTCCAGCTTAATATCAGTATTTTCTATGGTTTCGAGAATGTGCACATGTTGCTACAATGTCTATGTGTTGTTATCGCACAATGTTGGTTTAATGGTAAGGTGCTCGTTTATGTGTTGAGGCAGTGAATGGCTTGAAGAGAGGATTTCTCAGTGCATGATTAAGGGGTTCAGCATTTAATTCTAGTAGAAGAAAGGCAATCGGACTATAGATGTCCATGTTTGGTTTATAAAGTAACGAGACTTGATATTTTCAAGCGTGGTAGAATTTTCATTGTGATGCGGTGTTGTCGTCCTCGTTTGAACGCATTGCGGTTCGCCGGTGTTACAGTCTTCTTGGATTTAGCCTTCGGGGCAGGGTGTTGTAAAATGGTGCCCGAGAGGTGGTTGCCAGAGATAGCTGTGTGCATCGGTCCATAATCGAATTGGTATTTCTAATATGATGGCTCGAGTAAGATGACCTTCTAGGAGGCTTAAAGCTGGTAGCAATTTATTGGTTCAAGTGCTACGGAGATTGAATTTTATTTGATGCAATGTTTGGGCAGCAAAGTATGAGGGAGGGCATGGCGAGAAGCGTTTTCGTGGTGGTTGAAGTACTAGAAAGTCAAGCATGAGAAGCAGAGATTGAGAAGTTGCTTAAAGGATATGGTTTAACCGAAGTAAGAGTGGCAAATTAGCATATGGATTATGTGGTAGGATAACCATGTGCCTTGATAAAGTGTTGAACGACTTGGGGATTGTGATGAAAGGTGATTTGGTCTACGTATTCTATTTGGAATAATGGTCATTGTATGGAGAGAGATTTAATATTGTAGGAAGAAGTTTGCTTGAAATGAGGAGGAGCATGAAGATTTGATTATCGTTTCAGATGCAATATGACTTGAGTTGGATGATATTGTTGAACTCTCAGTTGATGTCAATATGGAATGAACGGACTTGTACCGCTGGTGGACGAGCATAGGCTCGGGAGGTTTACTGAATGTGTGGTAGTTGCACCCAGTGCAACGTCGTTGGAAGATGTCGGCATGGAAGTTCACAAGTGGGTTATCTTTTGTGAGTAGGATAACAGTTGTGTGATGATGATGAAGCTTCTACGAAGAATTTTACTTGCTACCCGGTAAGAGGTCGAATAGGTGATTATGGATGATGGTTCAGAATGTTCGGGGAAAGCTTAACAAAAGGATTTCGAGAATTTGGCGGGTTAACGGTGCGAGATCATGGTAACTGAGAAGGAGGAATCATGGTGGGTTCTACATTATGTGATGTCAGCTTAAAGATAAGTGGGGGAGCCCTACCATCTACGAGTAGATCACGTGGTTATCTGCTTGTGCGGTTTCTAGCTATCGGTGCATTAGTGAACTATTTATAACTAAGAAAAGAAAACATCAGGAGAAATTCGAGCAAGGAATTTGATGAATGTGTGCTAAACTTCGTCTTATCGATTCAAGTGCAGTTTTTAGAGAGACAGATAGATCATGCTTCTTGTGGATGTAAGGTGCAAGGAAGAGAATCCAATTGGTTGCTTTCTTTCAGAGGGTATTCATGTTCTAGCAGAGTAATAGAGCTTGGTTATATTCGAGGCAGGATCAGAGTGGGTGACACTTAATAATGGTCCAATGAGTTCAAGAAATTAAGTCTAGTACC
Organism: Nicotiana otophora; assembly: GCA_000715115.1. NCBI lineage: Eukaryota > Viridiplantae > Streptophyta > Magnoliopsida > Solanales > Solanaceae > Nicotiana > Nicotiana otophora. Next base: position 19,080 of record AWOL01S0075562.1, on the reverse strand, counting down.
TAAGGATTTCGGGTCCGTTGTGTGGTTAAGGATCGAGTTTCTGCAGTAGATGGTGAACAAGACTTGGAGTATTCTATGTTATCGTCGGGGTATGCGGTGCGGTATTGGAGGAAAGGAAGAAATAGCTTTGGATTTGCTGGAGGTCATGTAGGATGAGTATACCAGTTGAAGATGCCAGTGTGCGCGTAAGGAGGTATGAGATGATTCATGGCATTGAGACAATGTGGTCTCGCGATTCGGGTCACTCAGGATAAGTGCGGATTGAGTTCGTTATGTTGTAAATAGAGCTATTATATTTCTAAGACAGGTCAAGAGTACACTGAAAGAAGTTGGGTTGGTTAGTAATGGTTGAATCGGCATGGTTGTGGTAATGATCAGTTCCTTCGGTGTGTGAAGATATACATGTGGTTTGTGGTTGTACGTGCTGGCTTGACAGCCATCATGACCTGATTGATTTGGGAGGTAGTTGATTCAAATGGCTTTGTTGTGTAAATGGATTCCGGAAGAGTTATGACGGTTTAGATCACGGTTTGAGGTTGTGTTTTTTTTCCTTTTCTACGATTTGAGGAATTCGGTTGCGTACAGCATTGGTCCTTCTGAAATGATGTTAAGTGAAAGGTTTCTAGCTAGTAAAGTGTTTATTCTACTACTAGTTCAAGGGTTATGCTGAATACGTGTATTATCGCGTAGCGGCATGATTAATGCGGTGAGTGGTATGGAAATTGGAAGTTGAAGATCAAGGTTGCGATTTGGTTTTGATAAGAATTTCACAAGCTCGGAGGAGCGGGGGGAGATTTTAGATGTCCAGTGTATGGTGGCACTATTGCCGGGCAGTCAGAGAATGGTATATGTTGTGGTAGTAGTGTTGGGGTATTGAAATGTGGGTGCTTGGCTAGTTATGTAGAAATAACATGGTTGATGGCCTTTGATATTCATATTTGGCTGCCTGTTGCAGAAGGTTGTGGGAGTGTATTCCATGGGAAAATCGTATAAGTGTGACGTGTTAGTTATTTGATTATTGGTGAATCAAAAATCGGGTACGGAGATTCTAGTACTATCGTTGATGTGAGAGTTTGTGTCTAGAAGGCGCTTTGTTCCTTTGGTTGTGAACTGTGAGAGTTGTTCCGGATTGATACGGCTTGATTATTTGCCCATGCGTTGAGGTCTCGTGTAGCTTGTGGTTTTATATGAGTAGGATGGCTCTCGAGATGCAGGTCATTATCGCGCCTTAGTTGTGCTTGGGTTTGTGGTGTATTGCGTTGTCTGTCTCCCAGAGTTGTATTTATGCACCTGGCGTGCTTGTGATCGATATTCAGGTATTTTTCAAGTATAAGCATTGCGACTTGATGTGTGATTTATTCTTGATTATTATGCAAGGATCGGGTGACACACTGCCACGTGTATATAATATTTGGATCGGATTGCACGCCGCAATAGTGTCATGATGAATTGGATTGCACGTCGCATCAGTGAGATGTTGGGTACGGTTCCATATATTTCTTTCTGTGTATTTTGTTTTTCATTCACTGAGGAGAGTTCATAGCATCTGTTCGACCGTTTTATTTGTTACGCGGACGGGAAGTTCCATTCCAGAGTTCGCTTTTCCTTATGTATCACATTCAAGTTTGTAGCCTATTGGCGCATTGTTGGTATCATACGAGATCTGGGCCAGTATTTGAGGTGGCTTATTGCCCGTGTAGCTTATACTGGGTGAGACGAGACTATTGGACCTCAAATCAGTGCAATCAGATTTATATAAGGTATATTAAAGAACAAACATCGCTTTTTAGTTCAGAATGAGGTAATTGTCCTTGTCACGAGGAGAGACTCAATGAATTGTTGATTCGGCAGATGGTTATGAGTTTCTATACATTTTCTCTGTCACAACAATATTGTGAGGATTGAAACCGGGCTTATATGTGTTATGAGGTGTATTGCAGGCATCAACTTCGTGAAATTTCAGCTATTATGGTTGGGGGATGTTACTATGGGCAACTGACTTATATGGTGCGTGGTGTGATTCAGCACAGGTGCACAATCATGTTTTAGTACAATGTGTAGTGATTGATACAGTGTTGGTATGTTAGAATCGGGTATTGTAAAGAAATACGGAGGTTGGAATTTGGTTCTAAGGCTTATTGATTGAATAAAAGGGAGGACCTTCAGTTCGGCTCCAGCTACGGTGCCAAACTGGGATTGTGATGGCACGGGTAGGTGCACAAGGTGTTAAACTATAATTTTGGACAACTCCGTAGCAGCTCTTAGCACGTTCGAGGACGAACGTATGTTTAAGTGGGGGATAATGTAATGACTCGACCGATCGTTTTGAGCTCTAACGCGTTGTTCAGCGGTTTGAGCCCTTGAGTAGCTTCACTTCAGGTATTATGACTTGTACGTGTGGTCGGAATCGAATTTCGGGAGGTTCGGAGTTGATTTGGGAAGAAAATTCTAAATTCGGAAGCTTAAAGTTGGAAGAGTTAACCAAAATTTAATTTTTGAGTAAACGACCTCGAAATCGAAATTTGACGATTCCAATAGGTTCATATGATGATAACGAACTTGGGCGTATGTTCAAATTGGGTTTTTGATAACACAGGAGCGTTTCAACGCTTAATGGTAAAAATCAACTATTTACAGGTTTAAGGTTCTTCAAATTTGGTTTGAAGTAGGTTTTGGAGTAATTGAGGTCCGTTTAGAATTCTGAGCCTGGAAATAGCTCCGTATGGTGATTTAAGACTTGCACGCAAAATTTGGCGTCATTCCGAGTTGATTTGATAGGAATCAAACGCGCGGAAGTATTGTAGAAGTTTTTGGAGTTCATGAGTTAATTTATGCGTTTTGGCGTCCGATTCGTGGATTTTGATGTTATTTCGGTGATTTCATTGCGCGAGCGAGTCCTTATGATGTTTTTAAACTTGTGTGGATATTGGGTGTAGAGCTCCGAGGGATCGGGTGAGTTTCGAACAATGTTCGGAAGGATGAAGCTTCAGTTTTCTGGTGTTTTCTTTGCTGATGGTGCAGGTGTCGCAAATGCAAGAAATAGTTCACATTTGCGAGAAATAATTCGCATTTGCGAACCTTGCATTTGCGAACCTCGCATTTGTGAGAAATAGTTCGCATTTGCGAACCAGATATCGCAAATGCGACATCTGAGACCTGTGCACAACTTATTAAATACGGGACTTAGGCCATTTAGCTCACTTTCTTTCATCTCTTGGATGATTTTTGGAGCTTTTGGAAGAGAGTTTTCACCTAGTACTTTGAGGTAAGTAATTTCTACGCAAGATGAGTTAAATACATAGATTATGGGTAGATTAACATGTAAAAAATAGTGAAATCAAAGGTTTAGATGAAAAACCTAGGTTTTGGATAAAAATAGGATTTGACTACGAAAATGGTTATGGAATTTGGTGAAAATCATACATTTGAGTTCTTGAGATTATGGGTAACGTTTTCCTCCAAAAATTTTCGAAATCCAGGCATGTGGGTCCGGGGCAAAATTTAGGAATTTTACCATTTTAGGTTGGGTAATTAATTTAATAGTCTAATTTCGATATATTGAGCATGTATTAATTATTCTATATAACATTTGGATAGTTTCGGATTTTTCGGCACCGAATTGACACTTTAACGCGACGTTATGATCGGGAAGTGGATTTTGAGACAAGGTAAGTCTCTTGTATAACCTTGTAAGAGGGAATTTACCCCATAGGTGATTTAAACTAATATTTGCTACTAATTATGGGGGCTACGTACGTACGAAGTGACGAGGGTCCGTGCGTAGCTACTAATTATGCTATGTCCGGGTAGTTTAGAACTCAAATCATGAATTACTTGTAATCATTGCATCCTTTATTTAATTACAGTACTAGAATTATATTGAAAATTGTTAGATGAAATAGTAAAGGATCGAAATTTCACATACTTGAATTTCTGTGTAAATTACTTGACTGTTAATAGAAATTGTACATCCTTATGTGTTAGCCTTATAATAACTTCTCATTCCGGAGGTTCATAAGAAAATATCCCCCTTTCTTGTGGAGCGGGCCGAACGTCTCGACAGTATAGATGTATCTATGGATCGTATCACACGTCCCTCGGTAATGTACGCGACACCCTGGATCGGGTCGTACGACCTCGGCAGAAATCGTGCTTAATAATAATAATTACATGATACATTGTCATTTATTGCAATTTGTGAAGCTAATTGATAAATTAGAAATTTATTGAAATTGAAGGAAATAATTATTTCTGCTTGTTAAGGAAATCATTGGTGATCACCTAAATTATCTTTATTTAAAGATTTATATTTTTAATATTATTGACCCGTAGTGAGTGTCAAAGTCGACCCCTCGTCACTACTTCTTCGAGATTAGACTTGATACTTACTCGGTACACATTGTTTACGTACTCATGCTACGCTTACTGCACATTTTTGTACAGGGACATATATGTTTAGCGACCTTTTTGGGCACATAGGTGCAGCTATTGCGGGGGCTTACCGTGAGCTACATTTTCATGTTACGAATCTGCAACATATAAATTCTCCATCAGTGTTATTTACATACTCCTGTCTAGTTTGTATTCCAGACATATGTTGCATTTATCATATTTCCTAGTAGAGGCTCATGCACTTGTGATACCAGGTCTTGGCACACACACTAGTAGAATTATGGATTAAGTATTTTCTTGGTTTTATTTAATTATAACCTTTTATATTTTTCTTAAATCTTACAAATAAGAAGAGTTTAATTACCCGGAAAATTATTAAAGGAATAAATATATGTTTAATTCACTAGTTGACTTGCCTAGTTGTGATGTTGGCCCCCATCACGATCTATAGGTGAAATTGGATCGTGACAATATTATAAAGAGTCGACTGTGCTATAACGAGATTATTCTTTGTAGATGCATCTGGCGGAATCGAAATAATATTTCTATGTCACGCATTACTTGCAAATATTATATCAAGATGCATGACACTATTAGCAATAATAGCAAGTGGTGTACCAATAACGATTTTATTGTGAGGCCATCCACTTTAGATTTGACATACCTCTTCAAACAAGTTAAATAAACATCATAAATATATCAAAGCAGAGCAATGATGCTAAATTTATAATGAAAGCAAAATTGATAATATGGGATAAAACACTTATAGCTAAGTGTCAAACAGAGTTCTAGAGAAATATTGGATACTAATGAACCGTTTGGTGAAAAGTTAATGGTTTAGGGAGGTAATTTATGTCAAGTACTACTAGTAGTTCCAAAATCGACAAAAGCAAAGACTGTAAAAGCTAGCTTGCCAAAGTTATACTTCTGGCCTCAAATGAAAAAGATTCAACTGGCAAGAAATATAAAGTAAGAACAGATCCAGTATTCAATGTCTTTTTACTTTATGTCGGAAACGAATAAGAGCACCCAATAAAAGATGATTTGGTTCTTCATGAACACTTGATTATCAATCCCAATGGTAATATTAGTGCATTTAATAAGAGAAATATTTTTATCATTAGATTAAAACACAATTTGTGCAAATCGCATGATAGAATTAAAAAGATATTTTAGCTAGCAGAAATGAATATGTTGATTAACTAAATAAAAGGTTGATTGTAAAATTTTATAATAAAAATAAAATATTTTTCTATTTTTTTTGCTCAGTAAAAAATGATATAAATAATTACTACCAAGAAGAATACTAGAATACTTTAATACCAAACAACCTTCTACCATACATGTTTGTTGTCAGATTTATAATTTCTTACGTATGTTAGTGTCACCGTATATATAATAGATTAAGTTGATCTTTCATTGTATATAGATTGATTTTGAAGAAAAATATGCCCGTCATGCTACTAAAAAACTTAAATACACCGATAGCTTATGTAATAGCATAGAGATGGTATACAAAAGTTTTGACAATAATGTCACACATGCAAAAATTATGATACTGGTCAATGTGCTTCTAAGTATATTCTTATTCCTGAATTCAACTTTCGTCTTCTGAAACTAAGGAATATCCTTTTAAATTTGTGTGAAAATAATTTTTAGTATAATTATATTTTGCAATATAATAAATAAAGCACAAGGACAAACATCCTAATATTGGACTATATTTATCGCAATTTATTTTCTTGCACGAACAACTGTATGTTGTACTTTCAAGAGGGATATCAAGATCGACAACAAGAGTTCTGGTTAAGACAGAGCAACCAAAGCATTATGAAGAAACATACACAAAAAAATATTGTTCACAAAGAAGAGTTTTTTAAGATACCATCATATTAAATACTTTTAAACTATAATACATAATTATCTAACTAACGTGACAAAATTGGTCATTTGTGTAAGTTTTGATGATGTTCTTTTATTTTAAATTTATGTATTATGCTAATGTAATAATATTTTTCGGTATTTAAATGATTGTTATATTATTATACATAAAATTTTTCTTATTAATTAAATTTTATTGTTCCTTCATATAAATAAATATTTAAATCATCACGTGTCATTATTAACGTGCAAAACATTCGTATATACTAGTGACCGTAAAAAAGTAAAAATAAATGTAAAAATAAAAAGAGTAGATAAAGCGCTGATACAAATGAAAAAAAATAGAAATTACACAAAGTGAATATAATAAAATGAATATACAGTAAACATAGCACTCAATCTAGGATCAATTCTAGGGTTTCTCCACACACACACGAAAAATAATAATGTCTACGAACGGGAAATTAATGCCGAATTTGGACCAAAACAGCACAAAGCTCCTTAACTTAACCGTTCTTCAGCGTATCGATCCTTTCGTTGAAGAAATATTAATCACTTCAGCTCATGTTACTTTCTACGCTTTCAATATCGACAATAGCCAATGGGTATATTCATTCTTTTTCTCCTAAAAAAATTGCATCTTTTATTTGTATTATTCATTTTCTATAAAAAAATTGCATCTTTGTTAGTTTTAGAGAGTTTTGTTTTTAAAATTTAATTCACTTTACAAAGTTAATTTTTGTTGTTGTATTAGAATGAAATGGGTCTGAATAGTAGTAGATAATTAGTTTGGGATTGAGGGTAGTTTATTGATTGCTTAATGGTTTGACTTGTGTTTGAGTAGTTATTATTGAAGTACTAATGTTGTGTGTGCGCGTTTTTTTTAATTTTTGTTTTATTGCAGAGTCGAAAGGATGTGGAAGGATCTTTGTTTGTTGTGAAGAGGTAAGTATTTTGCGTTTTTGGAGTTGTAACTCTTTTAGGCATTTTTTCCCTGACTTGTTTTAGGGTTCATTATCTACATAATATTGGCATGAAATGAGTTTAAATGGAATAACGTGGTCAGCAGTGAGGATTCGTATAGCCAATCCCAACATGTTTGGGAGTAAGACTTAATTGTTGCTTTTGAGTTTTGATTAATTAGTGACCTTTTTGAGGCGGATCATTTCTTTAGTTCAAAAGATTTTTAGATATAATATGGTCAGAAACTTGTACAACAGAGGGAAAGGTATGAGCTTTAAAGAGGCTGCAAGTTTGTAGAAATAATCTGCCTTAATAGTCAAATGATTTACCAGTATTGAGATTAAGATGAGCAGAAGTTGAGTCAGAAAATGTAGAAGATTCAGATAGCCGACCCTAACTGGCTTGAGACTGAGACTAAGTTGATTAATTGATTGAACAGTTTCCTTTTTTGTATGACAATGTTGTTGGACCAGCTCGTGCGCATCTTTAATTCCATCAGGTACCTGCTATCTCTCAAGACTCACTAGCACAAGCACATGTACCGGGTAACTCTGAGTCACCAAGTCTTAAGCAGATGGGAAGAAATCACCTAATGGTTTTTGTCCCTTGGGATTTCAACCTAAGACCTCATGGTTGCCTCTCACTTCATTGGCCATTAGGACACAACCTTGGGTGCAAAATAAAGTAGGCACAAGCACTGATGGGGTCTCATATTGATTGAAAAGTTTCTACACTTAATGCATTATTATTTGAATGGGCACCCAAGGGTGTGGCCTAGTGATCAATGAAGTGGGTGAGAACCATGAGGTCTCAGGTTCAAATCTCAGTGGAGGCAAAAAACACTAAGTGATTTCTTCCCATCTATCCAAGCCTTGGTGGATAGAGTTACCTGGTACCTGTTGCTGATGGGAGGTAACTGGTATCCCGTGGAATTAGTCGAGGTGCGCACAAGCTGGCGCCGGACACTACGGTTATCCAAAAAAAAAGAGTTGATTTGAATGGCGTGCCTCTTTGAGATATTTATTGTTTCTTTGGTGGGTGTTACAGGAGTGCTCAACCTCGGTTTCAGTTCATTGTTATGAACCGCAGAAATACGGGTTAGTTATTTGGTTTATGTTCTAAAACTTTCTTCTAGGACTGTATCTTTCATGGAACTTTTGCAAGGTTCTTTGAGGCTTTAGGTTCTCCATCGTAATTATCTAGATGTTTGACATTTCTAAGCTGGACTAGAGAAACATACATTCTATGGTTAGTTTTTGTGTTTGTTCTCTTTTCCTGTGGAAAAAGTGCATAAACTAGTAGTCATGCATGACTGACCTTTTGATTTGAAAATTGAACCATAGTAATATAATTCATGATGTTTGTAATCTTATTGATGAATCTCAAGGGGGGTTAAGTAATTTTGGAGAATTCTGAAGTAGTAAACTGACATACAGTTAGTGTCAAGAGATAGTAATGAAGTATTCCTCATTAACTGGACAATTTATGACATTATGTCTCTTAGAGTCAATGAGAACTTAGTTAAGAACATAGCACAATGGAAGCAGAGGATCTACATAGGTAATGCCAATTAATTAGGATTAAGACATAACTATAAGAATTTTGTTTGCTATGAGTCTTTTCTGGTTAGGAGCTTGTATATTCAAGTCAGTATGAGTGTATTTAAAGAATTTCTAGTTTTGAGAAACTCCTAGTATTGGAATGAAGTACACCTGAATAGAGCGGAATAGACACAAAGGATTCATATATTTGACTCAACTAATATGGAATTGAGGTGCAGTTAATTGAATGATTGACTGAATCGGCTTAAGCGAATTAGAATATTCTAAAGAAGCGAATTGAGGGATATAACTCTTGTAATTTGTAGAAGTGTGCCAAACATTTGGGGGTGTCCCAGAATATGAAGTGGCTCATTTGATATTTCTTAGGAATTTTTATAACGGAGACACATATTTTGTCATTGCTTTCGTGTTTAGAACTTATTAGAAAATGGGCTTAATATCAAGTCTTGAACTATTTGAGTGCTTCCCTTCTTCACTTGGTAGTTAAATATAAATATGAAGAATATTTTATCAACTGCCTTTTGTTAAGGTAGTAGGATTTCAGGACCAATTTAAAAATAATTCTTACAGAAGGAAAAAAGGGAGAAAAAGAGAAGTGATTTCTCTTGGGATAGAATTGAACACTAAAATGATTCATCTGAATCTTTTGTTTTGCAAGAAAATTAGAAGGATGAAACAAGAAAACAGAGGAAATGGCCTAACGTGAAGACTAGTTAGCTTACAAAAAGTACAAAGAAAGTTTGAAGCTCATTCCTTGAGCAGGTGATGAAATAAATTCTAATCTCGAGGAAACTTTTCCTGTACATCGATAAATGCTCTCCCCTCAAGCATTGGTAATTAAGTAATCTCCCTTAAGCATATTAACCATATCTCTGGTCAAGAAAGAACCTGTGTTTTCAGATGGTAATAAAGTGTTTTAAGGACCAATTCTCAATCTGCATGTTAAAAAATTACTAGATTCCATTAACTTTTAATGTGAAATACACATATTCTGTCTGATGAACTAAAAGACTGAATAATCATGACCAGTCTTTTTATATTGTCATGTGCCAGGACTTCTAGAGGGACAAGAGAGGTATAGTGATTACCAAATCCCCCTTTTACCTTCCTACATATGGCTTTGGATTTTGGAGTTCATCTCTAAGTTTTTATCATAGATATTGTGGTTACTCCGTTTGTAACTAGTGATTCTCTCTTGGTATTCAAACAGTGGTTTCCAATTCTTTGTCCAGAAGATGGACTTGTCAAAAAAAAAAAAACAATTCTATCTCCAGTGAATTTTTTGAGGGTATAGAGTAGGACACTCAGATATTGACGGCTGAATGCCTTGCATTTAACCCGTCTTTTAGGTCAATCAACTTTAGTTACTTAAATGGAGCTTTCCCCTTTTCTGGATGACAGTCAATTGTTTATAGAGACCCCCATTGGAATTTCTTAACAAAACTAGCAATATGGACTAGGATTTTTTGAGGACCATGAAATTGGAAGATCTTTTATTTTATGAAAGATGCCAATATACTTTTGATGCCATCTTAATTTTATGAAAGATGTCAATATACTTAACTGGCATCAAAATTTTGTTTTAACCTCCATAAATTTGGTGTTGAGACTTGCTGATAAAAAGGAATTTAGTGTTTGAGACTTAAATAAAGCTATTGACGTGAAGTTGATACAGCAAGTTGAGATTTTGCTTTCTATATGAGCATGTATGTTTAGTTCCTTTGTGTTAAAGATATGATTCTATTCCTACAAGCAGATAATTTGGTGGAGGATCTCTTAGGAGATTTTGAGTTTGAGGTCCAGGTCCCATATTTATTATATCGAAATTCTTCCCAAGAAGTAAATGGGATTTGGTTTTATAATTCACGTGAATGTGAAGAAGTTGCAAATCTCTTTAACAGGTAACCTTTTCAATCCTGTTTTCTCTCCATAATCATTCATATCCAATATTCCGCATTTCCACTCTCCCTGCCCCCTTTTTCTCTGTGTGGGTATGTTTAGCTCCCCCTCAATATTCATTGTGTTAATTCTATGTCAAAAAGAAATTAAATTTGCATAATGTGGCATTTTGAGAACTCAATTGCTTATGCAGTCAATCTTTTGGAGTATGTGTTTGTAATCTAATTTATGCATGATTTTGGAATAGAATTCACTAGTTCTGCTGCCTATAGTTTGGACCCGTCTTGAACCTCAGTCTATAACATCTGAAAATGCTGCAGTGAGTGGCCTAAAGATGAGCAGAATGGTATGTTTGGCTTAGTCACTGTTTTGGTAGGTGAATGATTAGATGATGTCCGACTTAAAGTTGCAGCTTTGTTTTCATTGTCTTTTCCTGATCAGTAAAGAGAAACTGTTTTACTTTGGCTTGGGGGTGTTCTTTTTATTTCCAAAATGCCTAATATGTTATAGTACTCTGGCTTGGGGATGTTCTCTTTAACAACCCAAATACCTCCAACTCTTTTGCCCCTCAGGGTTTTGGTCTAGTGGTAAGAGTGCAACGCATTATGTATGGGTTGTGGCACGTCATGGTTTGAACTGTGCTGCAGACAACAGCCTGGTAGTTATTAAGTGGAGAAGGGTAGATGGGCCCATTATCCACCGAGTTTCGAACCGTGTGCCATTGGCCCTCGTGGATTTATCAAAACACCTCCAACTCCTCTCTTTCCATGCTACCCACCATATATTATTTGAAATGGTTCCCTAGATCTGCTTCTCACCTTTTCAAATAAGTTTCTCTTAGAGCTATTAAGAAGTTGAGTATATGTTCTTTATGAACTTGAAAACTTTTGGGCAGAGGCATCTATCAACAGGGAAAGAAGAAAAAAGCTTTTAGGTAAAGATTCAAGTTTGTATAAATGCAAAATAACTTCTTCATACCTTCCCACTTATCTATTTATTTATCACCTTAATGAAAAGGGAAAAGCTCAGATAAGTACCCCCTTTTGCTGTTCTGTGCACTGATTTCCATCTCAACCCTCTCTTGCCTTTTCTTTTCCTTATGTATCTTATTATGCCTGATAATCAGTTTTGACTTTTACTGGTGGTCAGGATATTGAGTGCTTATTCCAAGGTGCCTACCAAGTTCAAACTACCATCAAACAAGAGGTATTCCAGTTCATATTTATAAAAATCAGAATATATTTATTGATCAAAATGATAGGTTCTCTTTGAGTGTTAATGCATTAATTTTTATACAGTTCAGCATTGGTCTAATCTTGACTTATGTGACTTATGTTTCAGATATAGTAGTTTAGCTTGACATTTAACAAGTTTTTGGTCTTCCCTTTGTTTGCCAATCTTGAACTGCAATGTGACTGAGAGAGCATAATAAATTAACATCGACACCTTCCTAAAGAACCTGGTCAACAATATACTGCTTGAATTTTCAGGGGTCGGATAGTTGAGTTCCAACTGCTGTTAAAATTATTGTAGATGCTCATAGATTTGGTCGAAATCTATGTGCTCAGAATGATCTTGACAGCAACTGTGAAATGAGAAAGTTATCGTAGTGTCACCTGAGGTGAGCAGGATAGCATTGGTATCTAATGTGAAACTATGCTTTTAGTGAAATGCGAATTGCTAGTAGTGTTGAATGGGCCTTTGAATTGTTGGCTCTTGTATACTGTTTGAATAGGATTGGTCCTAGCCGGACCATGGGTGTTTTCGTCTAAACCAACTTGCTCCTTAAATACTAAGCTATATGCATGGTGAAATTGGCTGCGAAAAGCTAATCAGACATTACTTTGTGAAAAGTGAAAGCTTTTATTGCAAAATAATCTATGACTGAAATAAAGCAATCGCAATCGAGTGGCTAGCGAAAAGCTAAACAGACATTACTTTGTGAAAAGTGAAAGCTTTTATTGCAAAATAATCTATGACTGAAATAAAGCAATCGCAATCGAGTGGCTAGCGAAAAGCTAAACAGACATTACTTTGTGAAAAGTGAAAGCTTTTATTGCAAAATAATCTATGACTGAAATAAAGCAATCGCAATCGAGTGGCTAGCGAAAAGCTAAACAGACATTACTTTGTGAAAAGTGAAAGCTTTTATTGCAAATAATCTATGACTGAAATAAAGCAATCGCAATCGAGTGGCTTCTGAGAGGAACTTTTGGTTTTGTGTAATCTTAATACAGTGAATTTGAAGAGCTGGAAGCAGTTCCAAACATGTCGGTAATTGATGGTCCCCTGGAGCCATCTTCATCTACTACATCAAATACTGCAGATGTCCCAGATGATCGTTCCTTTGTGAATTTCTTCAGTGTACCATCTTTCTTCCCTTTGATTTGCTCTTTTTTCCTTTTTTTCTCTCACATAATGTGCCTGTTATGCAGTGTTTATCTTTCAGGAAATAGTGTCTTTTACATGTGTCAGGTCTTTTGGAAGATCTGTAACTACTTTCTTTCATTAACATTTGCTTTACGATCGGTTATTCTTATAATAGGAAATCCTGTAAAAGTATTATCCATACGGCCATACCTTTGTGCGATATGTATACAATATGTAAATAAACCATATGGTTGTTTTTAGGAATTTTTACGTGACATTTCAAAACATTACGAAATCCATCTGTTAAGGGAGACCAACTGAGATTCCCTGTTATTTCACTTAAAGAAGTAACTGACTCATGCAATGCTTATTCCACCCTTCTATATTGGGGTCATGTAGTTAGTAATTTAAGTGGAGATACTTCTCGACTAGAACTGTGTTAGAGATGATTTTTTTTTTGTATAATGTTCTTTAACTACGTGTTAAAGTGACTGAATTCTGAGCATTTCATTTTGTAGACTGCTATGAGAATTGGGAGTGCTACAAATGCTGCAGTTCAGGGACAGCCGTATGACTTATCTGCAACAGTCCTACCTCCTCCTCGTCCTCCTGCTGCTGTACCTCCCTCTTCAGCACCTGCACTAGCTCCATCTCTTCCCCTTGCTACATCTTTCCAGTTGATTCCTACCCTTGATGCCTCTGAAGGAGACACCAGTGATAGAAAGTCTTCAAATCTAGTGAAGCCATCGTCATTCTTTGGTCCTCCTCCTTCCTCTTCTCCACTGATACCTCCTGTTTCTTCATCTGTGCCTACTGCTCCTCCACGTCATCCCCCTGGGGATTTACAACGCCTTCACAGAGCTCCTTTGCTTCAACCATTTCCTCCCCCCACTCCCCCGCCATCTCTCACTCCTGCTTCTGCTCCTAGGCCAAACAACGGACCCTTGATTAACAGAGACAAAGTGCGTGAGGCACTTTTGATGCTTGTTCAAGTAAGTGTCCCTGAATTCGTTAGTTTGCTATGTGAACTTATTTTATGGCAATAAAGTTTAGTTTGCAATCAATTGCATCTGCCCTCATAATGAGAATTAATATTCAAAGCAAAGAGGGTCTGCTGAGGGCGCGTATTTAAAAAAAAAAAACTTCCAGCAGCTTATGCCACTATGCTGGAGAAAATCACATTATGAACATTAGTAAGAGTAATTGAGAAGGAAAAAGTAATTGAGACTCTCTGTTGGAACTGTTTTTTGGTAGCTTCTCTCATTCCTCTAGGACCTAATTTTAATTATCTGAGTCACAGTCTGGATGCCTTTCCGTCGGGTAACATAAGAACGTTTATACTTTTTAAATTAAGCACCTTACTTCCTCAAGGGCCGATCGTGAAGCTATAAGGTGGGGATTGCTAAATAACAAAAATGTAAAAGTTTTACCCTATCTGACGGGGCATGTCTCAAACTCCAACAATAATTGAATAGTTCTTCCCTCAAATCTCTGGATGAGATGTCTAAAAGATCCCGAACCCCTAAATCTCTTCCCCATCCATTTCAGCAGCCGACGCTCTCCGTCCATGCCCAACTCTCTCTCGCTCCCTTTTCTGTCTTGACCTTTGCAGACCTCTCCTTCCCCTGATGAGAGTTCCACACCCAAATTTCTCTTCCTCGTGTTGTGACTGCATGAGCCACATAGTAAGAGTACCAGTCCAGTTGTCTGTGTCCTCAAAATACCTGCCACATTGGGGTTGCAGCCGCAGCATCATCAGTGCCACCTTGAGTTCTATCAGTTAGAGTTGACAAAAATCTGTCATTTGCCTTAGTTTCTCATCCAAACAGTAACAAAAGGCTTCTTGGGGGGTGTAGGCGGCATTTTCGGCCAAGGCAGGATGTGAAGTAAGTATTTATTGAAAAAGAGAAGAGCGTTCATGCTTTTTCTTACGGATCCGAAGATCCCTATTCTTGAACTTGATCAATTGGTTATATTCCTTTTGCGAGGAGCAATTGTCGAGTAAATGTTTTACTTCTGCCCAATAGACCCCCCTATCCTTATCCATCAAAAAAATCTATTGGTATTTTCCATTGCCAATATCCTATTTATCATCGATGACTCCAAGGCTATATTGTGAGTCGGGGACCGCCAATTCACTTTTTAACCTTGAATTTTGGGGCAGAAAGGGTCAGAGTTGTCAGCAAATTCCTCCCCCATCATCAGCTAAAATTCTTCTCTGACGTCAGCTTCTTTATCTACCCCATTAGTGCCTCATACCTATGAGGTTTTGAGCACTTTCGGGCAGATAGTTGCTGCTTGATCTACGTGGACTGTGATGTCTTCAATATTATCTTATTGAAAAAAATATTCTTCGAGAGTCATGCTGTTATCTGATAACTGATTTACTGAAGTCATTTTGGAATGGAAAATCCTATTTTTCACATCAATGTGGCCTAGTTTTGGGACGTCCTGGAGAGTTAGTCACCTTATCCACAAAACCACTCTTGCATAGGAACCAGCACTGGCTTTGTTGATGGAACTATGCTTCCTCATTTCTTATGCTTAGTCTTGGAAGTGTTACCTTTTGAGCTATCTTTTTAACGAGTCAACATGATACCAATTACCAAACATACTGATCCAGTGTTTACGACGGGCCCTAGTTTGGGTGGGTTTACAAGGCTAAAATTTCCATCCCGGGATTGTCACTTTAGCTGCTGACTGCTGTTTAGACTGAAGGTTCAGACCCTTCCTATTCCAGTATTCATCCTATTCCAGTATTCATTAAAAGAATGTGTTTATTTATTAGAGAGGAGGAGGAAGAGCTTTTCAACTTGAAAGATGAGAAAAGATCTTTAAATAGAAAGAAATAAAATGTCCTGTCTACAGAGTCGGAGAAAATGAAGTATAAAGCAATATAACAGTAGACTATAGCTTTTTAACCACTCTACATATTCGGTAATTGTAATTCATTGCTAGTTTTTTCAACTTTGCGCCCAAACAAGAAAAACAAAAAAACCAAAGGTACCGCGACTTATAAGACATGCCAAGTAGTTGATTTGTTATCACCTTGCTTTTGAAAAAGTTAGTTAAAAAAGCTTGGCCAAAAAATATAAGTGGGGCAAATAGTATGACTGGAAATTACAAGTCCAGACAATATGTTAAAAACACTAGTAGATTTGAGATTCAGGGACTAGGTGTTTAGGAACTTGCCATGGTAATAGAGACTTCATATTTTGCTTTCCTTTCCAAAGCATTTTCTTTTTAGTACTGAAAATTAGTTATGGAGTCCACAAAATTAAATAGTTGAGGGAGGAAGGTAGTATCCCGAGCTCATAATTTATTGATTTCTAGTTTATTGATGTAATTAGTTGATTAGCTAGAGGATTTTATGGTTACTCCTGTAATAATATTTTTCCCTTTTGGCTATCTTGTACTCATTTTTTCCCTATTAGGATCCATGATTTGATGTTATATCATTCACTGGTCTTTTTATGCATCTGATTTTGCCTTCATTTCCATAACAGGATGATCAATTCGTTGACATGGTATACCGTGCTATTTCGAATGCTCATCATATATGATAAACAGAGGAACTGATTTACTTAATGAAATCTCATTAAAACAGTGTTACTGGCAGAAAGATGGCTTCAAGTGTCTGTCTATTGGGTTCCATCTGTTTATAATAAATTGAGACCCATTTTGTATAGTAGTATTAGACCATTAGTCAGTTTACTTGTTCAGATTTGTAATTTACCTTTTATATGCAATGTCTTTTTTACTAGTCAGTTCTTTTCTTGAGCTTTGTGTTCATTAAATAATAAGCAATCATATTGAATGTGTATTTGTATTTTCAGCTTTGGTCTTCACAACAATTGGGGTGAAATTCAAAATAGCCTTGAAAAATAGTCACGGTTTCAAAAGTAATTGAAATTTAGCCACTTTTCATGTAAAGATAAATTTGAACGAAAATACTGTTCAAAATTCAAAAAAGATATACTGGAGTTTCAGTATAATATACTGGATTTCCGGAAAATATTCCAGCACAATATACTGGAAGTTCATACACAGGTGCTTCAATCTCCAGTATATTATGTTGAAACTTTCCGTGTGTTGAGTTCCAACATAATATGCTGGAAGTTCATACACAGGTGTACCGATCTACAATATATTATGCTGTAATTTTTCAGTGTTGCAGTAAAATAATGATTATTTCTTAATAACTTTCTATTGGATTTGCATTTATAGAGTCAGAAAGGCGAAAATCCAGTACAAAGGAGAACAACGGACTATATCTTACAATTTTCCTGCACCATGTATTATTCTCTGAAAAACAATGGGACGGAAGCACGAGCGCGAACAGATCTAATTTTTAACCATCGATGAATTTCTGGTCTTTATCCAAAAGAATTAGAATTTATATATTTAAAATTACATAGAGTATTAATTATATGTTTAACGTTCCAACATATCAAAGGAGATAGTTTTTACCAAAATCCTTGGACAGAGAGTACGTACTTTCAATTCTTAGGAATAGGACAAGAAACCAAGAGTAGAATAACTCAAATAAAAAAAAATAGTAGACTTGAGTTGGGATGTTGGTGATTGTGTCTATGTAAATGAGAAGGAAAGAAAGGAGAAATGCGAAAAAGGAAAAAAAGGGAGAACGTCTCTTACTAAAATTCTCTATTAAGCCGGAGGTGTTATAAATATATTATATTATGGATGTTCATTTACTCCGTTATAAATAAGCTTCTTGAAAAAGTTTATCCACATGAGACTCTGCCGTAAATATGTTTACCTATTTAGTACTCTATTGGAAATAAGCCTCCTGAAGAAGCTTATCATTTTAGTACTCCGTTATGGATAAACATTACCTCCGGTAGAAGATTATCTATATCTGGTACAGTAGCAACTTGCAGTAGCAAGTACACAACAACTTCCTTTCTTCTATAAATAGAGGAGTTTTCAATTTATTATGTACATAAGTTTGAAATTTGAATAATATATCAGTTTCCCTATATACTTGTCTTTACTTTACAGTCTTTATTTTATAACACGTTATCAGCACGAGACTCTGCCATCTCGAGCAGATAATTTGAAAGTATCAGAAGTACGAACTTTCTTTTTCTAAATAATGTCAAATCTTTCTAAACTTGAATTTGTAGCCCTGATATATCGGGCAAAAGTTACATGTCTTGGGTGCTTGATGCTGAAATTCATTTTGATGCGATAGGTCTGGCAGACACCATCAAGGACAAAAATCAAGTATCAAACCAAGACCGTGCCAAAGCATGATATTCCTACGCCATCATATTGATGAGGGCCTGAAAATGGAATATCTTACTGTTAAAGATCCAGTCATACTGTGGAATAATTTGAAAGATAGATATGACCATCTGAAGATGGTCATTCTTCCACATGCATGTTATGATTGGACTCATCTAAGGCTACAAGATTTTAAATCTATCAGTGAGTATAATTCTGCTATGTTCAGAATTATTTCTCAATTGAAACTATGTGGTGATAATATTACTGATCATGATATGTTGGAGAAAACTTTCACCACTTTTCATGCCTCGAATATGCTCTTGCAGCAGCAATATCGAGAGATGAGATTCAAAAAGTATTCTGAACTTATCTCACATCTTCTTGTAGCCGAGCAACATAATGGACTATTAATGAAAAATCATGAAAGCCGACCTACTGGTTCTTGTCCATTCCCTGAAGTGAATGAGACGAACTTCCACCAAGCTAAGCGTAGAAGAGGACGTGGCCCCAGTAGTGGTCATGGCCGTGGTCGGGGCAGAAACTCTAATCATGGTAATAATAATGCACCAAAGAACCCTCCTCATCACCAATAGTGGAAAAGGAAGGAACAAAAGCATGAAACGGTGCAAGCAGCAAAGCCAGAAAATTCACGCTATAGATATGGAGGAAAAGGGTACTGGTCACGTACCTGTCGTACGCAAAAGCACCTGGTTGAGCTTTATCAAGCCTCCCTGAAGAAGGCAGAGAAAAATGCTGAAGCAAA
>AWOL01S0075559.1:6519-25324 GCA_000715115.1 Nicotiana otophora | reverse complement strand
CTGGAGGTTCTTCACTAGTGAATTTCTGCATACCAAGTGTGGTAAGCCAGAAGAACACCCTTTGCTGCCATCCTTTGAAGTTGGCTCCGGAAAATTTTTACGGTTTCTCTGCCGGTGGAATAGTTGTCCGGCTTGACGAGGCTATCGTCGTTGCCGCGATAGTCGCAGAAGAATTTCCGTTATCAATTGCCATTTCTCACTATAAACAACAGAAGAGTTCAATTAATGGTAAAATCAGAACAGTAAACAATACTGTTATTAACAAAAACAGTATGTATAATAAATAAAACCGAAGTTTTTATATACTGTTTCATAGAAAACGATGAAGTTTTTATGTTTTTCAAATCGTTTTACGAATTTCAATACTCTGATAAAGTTTTTTATATCTTCAAATCAGAATAGTAAAATTCAGAAGGAGTAGAAAATCACACAGGTTTTAATCTCCACAAATAAAATACAGAATATAAAAAAAATAATTTCCTTAAGAATGTTATAAATTCTGTATTGCTGTAATAAACAATTAAACTTTCTGAAAAAACAAAACAGAAAGTTAGTAATACTTGTTTAACGAAATAGATTCTGAAAAATAAAAAAGAGTATAGGAATAAATCGAGCCAACTGAATACACAGTGTGTCCTTAAGGAAATTATTCCCCTCAAGTACCCGAGATGCTGGAATATATCATCCCAGGATAGAACGATTTAACTCACCAGTATATTGGTACCAAAAACTCTGATGAACTGCGAGACACTCAATGGTCGTAAAACACACTGGAAAATATTGTGCAGAAGAAGAAGAAGAAGAAGAAGCTTAGAAAATTTCGTAAGGAAAGATTCTGGGATTCAAACTCTATTTATAGAGTTGCTGGCATTGTTTCTGAAAAGGTTTGCAACCTTTCAGAAACAGCCATAGCTGTTGGAAAAGGGGTGTTTGAAATATTGCGGGAAAATATATTTAAAATAATCCGGAAAAGAAAACGGGTCTGACCGAATTGGGTCGCGGGTCATGGGTTATTCCGGATTGAATTTTTCGTTAATTATTTAATTAGTTAAATAATTAAAAGGAATTTTATCCAAAAAGATTAATCAATCAATCGTTGACCAAATCCGAAGCCGAAGCCGAGCGAGCGACGACGACGGCACGAGGCTTTCCTTTTTCTTAACTCTTTAAGAGCTAGAAGAAGAACAATTATATATATACCCATCAAAAGCCTTTTCTTCCTCCGATATGGGACAATGTCCCTTTCTCAAGGAAAACCCAAATATTTCATTTCCCTCCATTTCTCATTCACCTTCTTTAAGCTACACAAGCTTAAAATCCCAACACAATATTTGCGCAACAATGCTGAAAGTAATCTTCACTAATATTCACCTGAATACTCATCCTTTCTGTGTGGATGCGGCAGGTCTTGATTTACTATGTTCTATATATATAGCTTATTCTTCTCGACAACAACAAATCGAAATTTAATTAACACCTTTAATCACGGAACATAGCGGGAGTTTAATGCACCGAACTGCCATCTTAGAAGGGGAGCCTTGGCGTAACTGGTAAAGTTACTGTCATGTGACCAGTAGGTCATGGGTTCGAGCCGTAGAAATATCCTCTTACAGAAATGCAGAGTGAGACTGCGTACGATAGACCCTTGTAGTCCGGCCTTCCCCGGACCCTGCGTGTAACGGGAGCTTACTGCACCGAGCTGCCCTTTTTAATCACAGAACAAGTACTAATGTCTACATATTTTCATCTCCAGAAAACACAAAAGCCATGAGGTGTAACTTTTGGTATTAATGATTTTGTTTTAATGTCATATTATATTGAGATTTTCAAAAATATAATACCTTATAGTTTCAGGATGCATTAGCAATCCAAAAACCTTAGATTTAAGATTATTTTGTGACATTAGTACTCCTTTAATCCAATGCCATATTCCAATTGAATTTCTTCACATTCTAATACCCTATGGTTTTAGAATGCATTGCCAATTCCTAAACCTTAGCTTTAATGAAAAAATCCTTGACATTGACTCTTTTAACTTATAGTGTCATACTCCACTTGAAAATCTCTAAATTTAATACCTGATGGTCTTAGGATGGTTTGGCTAATCCCAAAACATTATCAAATCAAGAAAAATTGTCATGACATTAAACTGTCCTCCAATTTATTTTGGTTAGCTATTATAAAACATCAATCACAACAATAACATCCAAATAGAGATTAACGTCTAGTACTGAACCAAACTAACACTTAAAAAGAATGGCATAAACATAAAAATAAAACATGCATGAAAGTAGCCAAAATATGGTTACTGCATAATGTACCAATACTATAGGATTGATACCTTGTCTCTTTAATGGCCCAACAGGCAACAGCCTTTTCTAAATGGTCCGTAATTTAAAACAGCTCAGTAACACATATTCTTGGCCATTGATAAAGTTTATGGCTCTTAATAAAGTAAGAAGCTTAAACTCAAATTAAATATAAAGTAGCAAATTACAATTTGATTAGCCATCTTATATGGTCCTAAGATTAATCAGTACTTAGCCATAATTCCATAAACAAATAAAAAACATAGGCATAATAGATAAACAAGCCCTCAAACTTGGCGACAAGTATAGGACAAGTTTGCTTGGCTACAGCGTTTTATTGTTTTGTAAAAGTTGGTATCTTGAAAACAAAGAATTTAAACATAGACCATGTTACAGTAAGTCCAAACATAACTTATTTATGCTTCTTGGCGCTTGTTATCGCCTTAGTTAAGGAGCGCTTTTATCCTTCACGTGGGACTTTTCGGCGCAAATCCATATTTAGTAATTAGTAAGGCTCCAATGTGGATACGAGATGTAGGAAAAAAATCTTAAACTATCATCTTTTGTCATCCAACAACAAATATAAAGATGTCAAAGAAAGTTTCAAGAAACTGTCAGTGCATAGAAGTATTTCATTAGATCTGTTACGCGGCACCTTCATGAAGTTCCTTGGAAGGGCGACGTAAGGCTAAGCAACCGATGTCAGTGCGATTGTTGTCCGCCAACTGAGGTCCCCTCCGTATGCTAGACTAGATTGTCAGTGTCGTACGGGAAAACCAATGTCGTGATCAATTGAAAGAGAGAGCAGAAAAGAGAATTGAGAATGAAAGAAAGCTTGATTGCATTGAATGAAAGCTATTACAGAAAAACAACACGGTGTCGGAGGGTAGAGACACCAGTACAGAGAATTGTTTGCTTGCTTGAAAGTTTGATTGCTTGGTTCCCCTTAATAATGCTTAAAAAAAATAAATCAAAGTTACATGAAAAGACCTATGAAAGCTGTAAAATCACACTTAAAGAAAATGCAGCAAAACTACTCTATATTTACAATGAAAAGGACTTAGTCTTCTACAAAGCAGAAACAAGTCCGTTGGCAGCAACTTTGTCTTTAGCATCAGGGTCTGCGCGCGCGGCGCTGTTGACATCTGCCTGTGGCTGGGCACTGGTGATGGCTATTGGTGGGAAGACAGAGGCACATGCACGCTTGTCACTTGGAGTTGCCGAGACCACGAGGTCGACCGTGGCGATGGGCGTTGAGAGGCTGGCCAGGACGCCACGGGACGCGTCCAAGGAGTCATGGGGCATGGTTGGAAAGCCGCAGATCTCATGAAGCGAAGGAGATTTGAGCATATTTGTTGCTTAAATATTTAAACAAATCAATGAGGATAGAGAATTAGCCGATAGCTAACTAAAGAGATTTATCTTTTTCAACACTCAATATTTTTTAAACCCAATGTACCTGTTCCAGCGGCAACAAGTAATTCCATTAAAACTCTAAGCAGATACCTTATTATGCACAATATGCACCAATCATACAACACAGATGGTAGCTATTATAAAACATTGTAAGAATTTTATAGACTGAGCATACATATGCATATAATCAAAAGGAAGAAAGTGTAGAAAAAAATAGTTGATAATATTAACCAAAAATAATAAAAAAATAGAAATAACTTATCGAATACATACTGTGTCGTGGCAAGCCGCTGCCTCGAAAGCGATTTCGGTCCGACTGGGTGCAAATCATTAACACTGGTCATTCTCCAAGGTTCCACAATACTCCCAAACACGTGCACTCGTGACGGAAAGTTTAGAGTTTGCAAAACAATAATTGCCCTGGAAAAATAGGAAGAAGAATAGTCTTTTTGAGAGGATGAGAGAATAATATTTTTGGTTGGGTATGTAGTTCACAAATGATAATGCTTATAAAGGTAAATCATCTATATTTTCTTCCATTAGTAAAAACGTAAGAATCAAATGGGAGTTAATGTTATGTAACAATATTCTTGGCTTAATGACAAAATTGTCATAAAGACAGTAGCTTCAAACTTTCTGAAAAGCTAATATCTTTTCACAAACGAAGCCACAAAAATTAAGAAACCGTCATGTGAATGAATGTGAACCATTTATGAATTAGTAACTTCATTCTTCCACTCTGCATATGCATACAATCTAGAGATGTTACAAAAATTAGTGCCGGAGAGGTATGAGAATTAACCACAGATTAATTGTAGATTAGAAATTCTTATTCTTTGCATTATCAAATAAGAGTATAACGCCTAAAGAGGAATAATACCAACAATAGATCCCCCACTAATGCAAAGGTCAAGAATAAGAATAATTTTGGGGCAAAAGGAAGGAACATGTACTTAAGTGTCAATATCTTTCGATTCGAATTGACACATAGTGAAAGAATGCAACGACTAATATCCATAAAGTGAAGTACTCTCGAACTTAATGGACATGAGTTGAGACCCCCACAATACATACTATATCCTTAATTTTATGCAAACTCCGCAATACTAATAAAGTGCTTTTATGGCCATGCACACACATTGGGTCTCATGAGTGCTCTAGAAAGACATATATCCCAAGTCTTTCATAAAAGGACCTCACCTTTACACTCATGTAGGTGATTCCATCTAGTCTATCATCATATAGACCACCTTAAGGTTATGGAATCATTAAGAGAAAAATAGGCTCAATCTTATAAAGCACTACCACACGTCATAGTAATAGAAAATATAGTGCATATTGAAGTCTCATATGGCTTTGTTTGATCACAAATGGGTATCCACCATACTTCCTCAATCCATGGGCTTTAGCCCCATCTCCCTCGATGTTTCAAGGATAACTATCTATACCAAAGGATCCGCCAAATTTCCTTCGGATCTTACATATTTTAAGAAAATAACACCATGTTTCAATAATTGTTAACCGCACCATGTCTAATGCGAATATGTCTTTTTCTTGGAAATTTCAATTGCCGCTTGTGAGTCACAATATAAAAAAACTAGTGAAGTTTGTCTTCCCCGTAAAGGCACACCTGCCAATAAGTTTCTCAGCCATTCAGCTGCTTGTGCTGCTAATTCAAGAGCAATAAATTCAGATTCCATGGTCGAACGTGCTATACAAGTCTGTTTTGAAGACTTCCACGAAATAGCACATGCACTCAAAGTAAACACATAGCCACTAGTGGAGCTAACTTCATCATCGTCAGTAACCCAATTTGCATTGCAAAAACAAATTCTAAAACAACCGAAAATTTATTAAAATTCAAACATCAATCCATAATACCTCTCAAATACCTTAGCGGACGATGAAGAGCATTCCAATGTTCATTACTAGGGTTGCGAATCTACTCAATCTACTAATAACATAAGCAATATCATGTCGTGTATAATTCATGAGAAACATTATACTACCAATTATCTTATCATATTCAGTTTGAGAGAGACTACATTCTTTATTCTTTGTCAAATGTATGATAGGATCATAAGGAGTTCTCACAAGAGCTACATCAAAATAATCAAACATTTTCAATATTTTCTCAATGTAACGAGACTGAGACAATGAAAAACCATTAGCAGTTTTTTTAATATTAATCCCTAAAATCACATCTGCTTCTCAAGATCTTTCATTTTATATTTAGAAGACAACAAATTCTTAGTCTCATTTACAATATCCATATTAGAGCCAAAAATTAATATATCATCCACATACAGAAATATAATCACATAATTTGATCCTACCATCTTGGAGTAAACACAAGTATCAGATGCATTAACAACAAATCTGTTATCTACTAGTGTGCCATTAAACTTTCATACCATTGCTTAGGTTCCTGCTTAAGACCATATAGAGACTTTCTCTATTTGCATATTTTATTCTCCTGTCCTTGGATAAAAAAACCCTCAGGTTGAGTCATATAGATCTCTTCTTTTACATCACCATTTAGAAAAGTCGTTTTAATATCCATTTGATGTATCACTAAATTATGGATAGCGGCAAAGGAAACAAGAGTTCTAATAGTTGCTATTTTAGTCACGAGAGAATAAGTATCAAAGTAGTTAATGCCTTTCTTTTGTTAAAACCCCTAATAACAAGTCTAGCCTTATATTTCTCAATTGTACCATCAGGTTTCAATTTCTTCTTAAAATTCCACTTGCTATTTATGGGTTTACAACCTTTAGGCAAATCAAACAAGTCCCAAGTATGATTAGAAACTATATAGTCTAATTCACTTTGAATGGTCTCTTCCCAAAAATTAGCATCCATTAACCTCATTGCTTTATCATAAGTTTTAGGATTTTTTTCTAGTAAATAGGTAGACACCAATTCGTAACTCAAAAGATCAAGCTCAATATTTTCAGTCAAAAAATAGTGATAAAATCAGGACCAAAGTTAGATTCAATTCTACGTCTTTTACTCCTTCTAAGTTCATTTTCATGATGATTAGCAGTAATAAACTAGAAGAAGGCACAATATGAGAATTAACAAACATAGATGTAGAAGTATTATTAGGCACAACCGTAGGAACATTTTCTTTCAAAGGAAAAACATGCTCAAAACATTCCGCATCTTTAGATTCACGAATAGAACTATTATTCAAAGACATAAATCTATACGCATCACTATTTTGAGCATAACTAATAAAAATAGCATCAAAAGTATTGGGTCTAACAGTTACTTGTTTAAATCAGGTAGACCAACATTAGCCAAACACCCACACACTTTCAGAATTTTCAAGTTAAGGGCAAACCATTTTCATAACTCATAAGGAGTTTTATCTAACTTCTTACAAGAGACTCAATTAAGAATATAGCATGCAGATAAGACAACTTCCCCCACATCTTATCAGATAAATCTGAACTCAAAAGCATAGAATTCATCATTTGTTTAATGGTTCGATTTTTTCGTTCATCTACACTATCTTGTTGGGGAGTATAGGGGGCACTAACCTCATATATAATATTATTTTTCTCACAAAAAGCTTCTAGAGTATTAGTACTATATTCACCAGCCCTATCATACCTAAGTCTCTTGATTTTCCTATCTAATTAATTTTCTACTTCTGCTTTGTATTTTAAAAATATATTTTCAGTCTCATCCTTAGACTTAAGAAGATATACCTTAGTGTATCTCGAAAAGTCATATACAAAAGCGATGTAGTATTTCTTTCCACCCTTACTAATAGTGTTCTTAAAATCAGCTAAGTCTGATGCACTAGTTCAAGCAATTCTGTCTTTCTACTAGTTACATTCTTAAAAGGTTTTTGGTATATTTTGCTTCTACGTATGCAGGACACTTAGAAAAATTATCAACATTAACCGCAGAAATTAATTCCATTTTTTCTAAGTCTTTTATAGAAGTAATATTAATATGACCTAGCCTACCATGCCACAAATCAATAGACTCAACAATATAAGAAGAATTAGAAGTACTTGTATTACCAGTAATCTCTTAAATAATGTTCAGTATAAATAAACCTCTATTAAGGTAACCCTTCCCAACAAAGTTTTCTCCATGAGAAATAACAATTTTATCATATTCAAAAATAAGTTTAAGGCCTGCTTGGTTTAGAAGTGCACCATAAATTAAGTTTCTACGAATGGAGGGAACGTACAAAACATTGTTCAAGGCTAAAGTTTTTCCAGAAGTTAACTTAAAAAGAACTTTTCCTTTACCCATAACTCTACCTGTAGTGGAGTTACCCATGTAGACACACTCGCTATCAACAGATTCTTCAAAGTCATGAAATATCTCCTTGTTGGCGCAAAGGTACCTTGAAGCGCTTGTGTCCAATATCTAGTCGGTCTTGTTAGCCATCATGTTTGCCTCAACGGCCACAACAATATTGACATCACTACCCTCGGTAAGGTTAGCTTGGACTAGAGCTTTTTCTCCATGCTTTGAGCTTTGTCCTTGTCTCTGGTTGTACTGGAAAGCCTTATGACCAATTTTGCCGCAGACAAAGCAAGGTCCTTTTGACTTTTGAATATGGCCCTCCGGCTTATTGAAGTAATTATACTTTTTCACATGTCCTTTCTTGTAGGATTTCTTCTGTTTGACTTTAAACCTGTCTTTCACAAAAGTACTACCAGATTCCACAATATTAACTTTAGAAGAATTCAGAGAGAGGGATTTTATCTTATCTTTAAGACGTTCTGCCTCTTCATCTTTGAGACAGTTTGCTTCTTCAGTCCTCATGTGACCGATCAGTTATTGGAGAGTTAAGTTCTTCTTCTTATACTTGAGTTGGTTCCTGTAATTACTCCAGGAAAGAGGGAACTTTTCAAGAAGAACATTATCTTGAAGAATCTCACACTTCTCCCAGCCTTCTTTTAAAACATCAGCAGTCAAGTTCTCATACTCGTGAACCTACTCTATAATTGACTAATCATCAACCATTTGTAACTTGATCCGATTTCCAACTACATACTTCTTTTCCCCCGCATCATCTGCACCATATTTCGTCTTCAAGCTGTCCCATATGATTTTAGAAGATTTATAATTTATTAATAAATCAAACAAAGGATTAGTCATATGGTTAAGCAGATGGCCTCGAATAGTTTTATTATCTTTTTCGAATTTCTTTTTAGCATCATCACCAACAACAATAGCAACAGTAGTATTAGAACCATTAACAACAATACCAATACTAGAAACAACATTAGCAGAAGGTTCTTTGAATAAAACATAATCAACTTCTAATTGTTCGAAGAAAATTAAAAGTTTCTTGGACCAACACTTATAATTGTTTTCATCCAAAGGCTCAAGTTTTGACAGATCGGGAGGAGTTTTATTCATAGTGGTAGTCATTGATCAATATTATGCAAAGTCACTTTCAAAATTGTTAAAAAAATAGTTGATAATATTGACCGAAAATAATAAAAGAATAGAAATAACTTATCAAATAAATACTGTATCATGACAAGCCACTATCTTGATGATCCGACTGGGTGCAAATCATTAAGATTGGTCACTCCCCAAGGTTCCACAATACTCCCAAACATGTGCACTCGTGGCTGGAAGTTTGGAGTTTACAAAAAAGGAATTGCCCAGGAAAAATGGAAAGAAGAATAATCGTTTTGAGAGGATGGGCGAATAATGTTTTTCGTTGGGTATTTAATTCACAAATGATGATGCTTATATAGGCAAATCATCTGTGTTTTCTTCCATTAGAAAAATGTAAGACTCAAATAGGGGTTAATGTTATATAACAATATTATTGGCTTAGTGACAAAATTGTCATAAGGACAGTAACTTCAAACTTTCTAAAAAGCTAATATATTTTCACAAGCCACAAGCTCTAGATACAATACTGAACAATCGTATACATCACTGTCTATCAAAACATAAAAAAATAAAGAAAATAGGGTAGAAGGGGACTCCGAGGCCTGCAGACATGGGCAGGTGTACCTTGAAGTCTCCAAGCAGCAACACAACACACTAATACTGAGGTTGATTGATGTACCTGGATCTGCAGAAAAAATATACAGAAGCATAGTATGAGTACACCACAATAGTACCTAGTAAGTGTCAAGCCAAACCTCGGTAGAGTATTGACGAGGTCGGGTCAAGACCCTACTGGAGATAATAAGAAACAAGACAGAAAATATAATGATATAATGAAAATGACTGGGAAGTGAACAATAAAGAATTTACAGGAAATAACAACACGGAATCAAGGAAAGCTAATACAACATGAAAGGAAAATAAGAATTTTACATGTTAAGGAAAACAAGAACCAAACAACACAGCAAATAAAGAATATCAATAGGGGCACTCCCGAGGTACCGCCTCGTAGTCCCAAATCGTAAAAACAAATCACAGTATTTCGTTATATCACCGTGGGAGCCTTTATATTTGGTTTTTGAAAATTATTTTCCCAAAATAGCATCGTGCGTTTTAGCCCACCTTATCACACTGCATGGCTTCTAGTAGTTCCCCTACTACCCACGCGTATCAAGTCCACCTTATCTCACCGCATGTATTTCAACACTCAGGCCTTATACCACCGCTTGCATATCAATAATTACAACGGCATGGCAGAAACCTCGTGCAACAATAACAATCGCACGGCAAACTCTCATGCAAACAATAACAACTGCACGACAGAATTCTCGTGCAAACAATCAAACAATCACCTCAACAATAACACGAAAGCCAAAACACAACAACTAAATAAATGATATTTCAAGGATAGCAATTTCAAGTAAAGAATTTTCATAGTTAAGAAATGAATAGGGAAATCAAGAAAAGCAAGTAATTCAACTAAGCATATGATACAAGTTTCAAATAGGAGATAAGACAAGTAGACATGTAAAATTAGGCTAAACATAATGACTATAATGTGCTAAAGTGACTCAATTAAGGTATGAAAAGGAAACTACATAGCAAAAACCGGAATTTTAACATTTAGCCCATGTACACACTAGTCACCTTGTGTACACGACCTTCACATATCACAAATTATCACCAAAATACCAAATCCTAAGGGGAATTTTCCCCACACAAGGTTATACAAGTCACTTACGTCAAACCACGCTCAATAAATCACTTTAAAGGCCTTTCGCTCGATTTTCCAACTCCAAACGGCTCGAATCTAGCCAAAATAATTTCATACTATAAATATAACTATAGAAAACTAATTTAAATAATGAAATAATAATTTTTGCAAGAATTGAAAAAATTGCTCCAAAATGTTGACCCGGGCCCATGCCTCGGAACCCAACCAAAATCATAAACTCTGAACACCCATTCGATATCAAGTCCAACCATACAAGAATTATCCAAATTTGACCCCATTTAGCCTTTTAAAACCCAAAAACTTGGTCTAAGAACTTCTACACTATTTTTCCAATTTTAAACTCCAAAACTATAATTAAAAGGTGTAATTAATAGTAGATTCATGAGAATTAATCAAAAACGAGTCAAGAATCCTTATCCAAATGCTTCCTCTGAAAATCCCTCAAACGTTTGCCTCAATCCGAGCTCTAAAAGTCCCAAAAATTAAAATGAAGCAAACTCTCAAAAAATCCTCTTTTACTGCCCAGTTATGTCGCATCTGCGACCTTACTGCCGCATATGCGGCTCCGCACCTGCAGAAAAATCATCACAGGTGCGGATTACACCTAAGCCCACGAAGTGCGCTTCTGCTAGCCAAGGTCTACATCTGCGCGTGCGCACCTGTGACAAAATGTGTATTTTATCGCACCTGTGACCACAGTCGCTCCTGCGCATCTCCTCACCGCAGAAGCGATGCCTCTTCTGCGGAACTTATTTTGCACCTGCAAGCCCTGGCCTCTGCGTTTCCTCACTCGCACATGCGAGTCCGCACCTGCGGTCATAACCTCCACAGGTGTGATGACACCAAAAGCTGTGATTGTTCAGAAAAACACAAGTCAAACAATTCATCTAATATCAATCCGAACCACCCCGAGGCCCCCGGGACCTCAACCAAATATACGAACTAGTCCTAAAAAAATGATACAAACTTAGTCGGCCTCAAATTACCTAAAACAACATCGTACCCCAATTCAAGCCTAATGAACTTATAGACTTTTAACTTCTATAGTCGATGTCGAACCCTAGCAAATCAAGTACGAT
The DNA here is from genome assembly GCA_000715115.1 of Nicotiana otophora. NCBI lineage: Eukaryota > Viridiplantae > Streptophyta > Magnoliopsida > Solanales > Solanaceae > Nicotiana > Nicotiana otophora. The sequence continues at coordinate 13,403 of AWOL01S0075559.1, read as the reverse complement.
TGGCCTCAAATTTTACACACAAGTCATAATAGACATTACGGACCTATTCCAACTTTTGGAATCGGAATCCAACCCCGATATCAAAAAGTCCACTCCCGGTCAAACTGTTCAAAATTTTCCAACTTTTCAACTTTTTAACTTTCGCCAATTAACGCCTAAACGACCTAAGAACCTCCAAATGAAACTGCAGATACGCTCATAAGACCAAAATCACCCTACGAAGCTATTGGAATCGTCAAAACGCCATTCCGGAGATAGCTTCACACAAGTCAAACTACGAAAAACTCCTACGACTTAAACTTCCAATTCAGGGACTATGTATCCCATTTCACTCTGAAACTCACCCGAAACCAAAACCAAACATCCCAGCAAGTCACATAACCACAGAATGAAATAGAGGGAGAAATAAATAAGGGATTAGAGCTAATACACTCAAAATGACCGGCCGAGTCGTTACATCCTTCCCGTATTAACGTCCGTCCTCGAACGAGTATAGAGACATACCTGAAGTAGTGAAAATGCATATCATGCTCGGTCTCCCAACTCGCCTCCTCAACTGGGTGACCCCTCCACTGGACCTTAACTGAAGCAATGTTCTTCGAACTTAACTTTCGGACCTGCCTGTACAAAATGGCTACCGGCTCCTCAATATAAGATAGATCCTTGTCCAACTGGATTGAGCTGAAGTCTAACACGTGAGAAGGATCGCCGTGATACTTCCGGAGCATAGAAACATGGAACACTAGATGAACTGTATCTAGACTAGGTGGTAGTGCAAGTATGTAGGCCACCTCTCCAACCCTCTCAAGAATCTCAAAAGGTGTGATATACCTAGGGCTCAACTTGACCGTCTTCCCAAACCTCATAGAACCTTTCATAGGCGAAACCCAGAGCAAGACCTGCTCCCCAACCATGAATGCAATGTTGCGAACCTTCTGATCCGCATAACTCTTATGTCTGGGTTGGGCTGTACAAAGTCGATCCTAAATCAATTTAACCTTTTCCAAAGCATCCTGGACCAAGTCTGTACCCAGTAGCCTAGCCTCAACCGGCTCAAACTAACCCACTAGAGAACGACACCGCCTACCATACAAAGCCTCATACGGGGCCATCTGAATGATCGAATGATAATTATTATTGTAGGCAAGCTCTGCAAGCAGAAAGAATTGATCCAAGAACCCCTAAACTCCATCACACACGCACGAAGCATATCCTCTAATATCTGAATAGTGCGACGGACTGTCTGTCCGTCTGAGGGTGGAATGTTGTACTCAATCCACCTTAGTACCCAAATCATGTTGTATGGCTCTCCAGAACGGCGATGTAAACTGCGTACCCCAGTCAGATATGATAGATACCGGCACGCCATGAAGCCTGACAATCTCACGAATGTAAACCTGAGCCAACTGCTCCGAAGAGTAAGTAGTAACCACATGAATGAAATGAACTGACTTGGTCAATCTACCCATAATCACCCAAACTACATCGACTTTCCTCTGAGTCCGTGGGAGCCCAACAACAAAATCCATAGTGATCTGCTCCACTTTCCACTCCGGAATCTCTACCTTCTAAAGTAATCCACCTGGTCACTGATGCTCATACTTCACCTGCTGACAATTTCTGTACCGAGCTACATACTCTACTATGTCCTTCTTCATTCTCCTCCACTAATAATGCTACCTCAGGTTCTAATACATCTTCATAGAACCTGGATGAATGGAGTACCACAAACTGTGAGCCTCTTAGAGAATCAACTCACGCAAGCCATCTACATTGGGCACACATATCCTGCCCTGCATCCGTAATACACCATCATCTCCAATAGTGACCTCTTTGGCATTGCCGTGCTGAACCGTGTCCTTGAGGATAAGCAGATAAGGGTCGTCATATTGACGCTCTCTAATACAATCATAAAGAGAAGACCGATAAACCACACAAGCCAAAACTCAGCTCGGCTTAGAAATATCCAGTCTAACAAACTGGCTGGCCAAGGCCTAAACACCCTAGGCTAATGGCCTCTCTGCTACCGGTAGATATAGAAAGGTGATATACTTAAGCAACTCTAACCACCTCCGCTGCTGCAAGTTAAGATCCTTCTGTATGAACAGATGTTGTAGACTCCGATGATCGGTGTAGACCTCACAAGGAACACCATACAAATAGTGCTGCCAGATCTTCAAGGCATGAACAATAGCTGCTAACTTGAGGTCGTGGACAAAAGAGTTCTTCTTATGCACCTTCATCTGTCTAGACGCGTTGGCAATCACCCTACCGTCCTGCACCAACACCGCGCCGAGACCAATGTGCGATGCATCACAATACACAGTATAAGACCCCGAACCTGTAGGCAATACCAACACTGAGGCTGTAGTTAAAGAAATTTTGAGCTTTTGAAATCTCTCCTCATACTCCTCGGTCCACCTGAACGGAGCACTCTTCTGGGTCAGCCTGGTCATAGGTGCTGCAACATACGAGAAACTCTCTACAAATCGACGATAATACCACCACCAAACTAAGAAAACTCTGAATCTCCATAGTTGAGGACGGTCTGGGCCAATTCTGCAGTACTTTAATCTTCTTCGGATCTACCTTGATTCCCTCACTCGACACTACATGACCCAAAAATGCCACTAAATCTATCCATAATTCACACTTTAAAATTTTTGCATATAACTTCTTTTCTCTCAAGGTCTGAAGCATAGTCCTCAGGTGCTGCTCATGATCCTCCTGACTCTGGGAGTACACCAGATTGTCGTCAATGAATACAATGATGAACGAGTTAATATAAGGCTAAAATACATTTTTCATCAATACATGAATGTTGTTGGGGTGTCGGCCAGCCCATAAGACATCACAAGGAACTTGTAATGTCCATACTGAGTCTGAAGGCAGTCTTCGGGATATCTAGCTCTCGAATCTTCAACTGATGATAGCCTGAACGCAAGTCGATCTTAAAGAACACTCTGGCACCCTATAACTGATCAAATAGGTCATCAATACATGGCAACAGATACCTATTCTTCATTGTAACCTTGTTCAACTGGAGATAATCAATACACATAAGCATAGAACCATCTTTCTTCTTTACAAATAAGACTAGAGCACCCCAAGGCGACACACTAGGCCGAATGAAGCCCTTATCAAGCAACTCTTGTAACTATTCCTTTAACTCTTTCAACTCTGTTGGGGCCATACAATAGGGTGGAATAGAAATGGGCTTAGTGCCCCATAACAAATCAATACCAAAGTCGATATCTCTGTCGGGCGGCATGCCCGGAAGATCTACCGGGAATACATCTGGATAATCCCTCACTACCGGAACTGACTCGACGGTGGGAGTATCAACACTGACATCTCTCACATATGCCATACATGCATCACACCCTTTCTCAACTATCTGCTAAGCCTTTAGAAATGAAATAACTCAGCTAGGAACATAATCTAAAGTACCTCTTCACTCTAACCGAGGTAGACCTGGCATAGCCAACGTCACCATCTTGGCGTGACAATCAAGGATAGCATGATAGGGCGACAACCAGTCCATGCCCTAAATAATATCAAAAGCTACCATACTGAGTAACAATAAATCGGCTCTGGTCTTAAAACCACCGAGAACAACTAAACACGACCGGTACACACGGTTAACAACAATAGAATCTCCCACATATGTAGACACATAGACAGGAGAACTCAAAGAATCACGTGATACGCCTAAATACGGAGCAAAATAAGATGCCACATATGAATAATTGTAGCCTGGATCAAATAAGACCGATGCATCCCTATGACAGACTGGAACAATACGTGTGATGACAGATTCGGATACAACTACCTCCGTCCTAGCAGTAAGAGCATAATATTTGACATGGCCTCCCCCTCTAGGGAGACTTCTACCTACCCGACCTCCACCTCTAACTGGATGTACGGGTGGTGTGGTAGCTGGTGCGGTAACCATGGACTGAGAAGCCTGGGGGACCAGTGGAATACACAAATCCTGAGTAGTCTATGGAAGTGCACCCCTCCTAAGTCTAGAGCAATCCCTCACCATATGACGAGTGTCACCATACTCAAAACAAGCTCTCGGAGGACATCACTGTTGAGGCTGGCTCGGGCCTAATCGGCTAGATTGACCGCTGAAAGCACCCCGTGCAGGAGGTGCACTAGGTAATGGCGGTGCATAATAGGGAGCCTGAGGCCTAGGAGTGGCCAGAAAACCGCTGGAAGTGTGGAATGAACAGGGTGACTCACATAGCCCCTACCATGACGAGCTGCAGCTGGGGCACGGGTACCACTATATGTGCCAGACTCTCAAGATCTATTGGCCTCCCTCTCCTCTCTCTCCCGAGTCAACATACCCTCTAATCTCCTAGATATTTCCACTACCTGCTGGTATGTGATGTCCATCTCCAACTGTCGGGCCATGCTAAATCTGATACTGGGGTTGAACCCTTCGATAAATCTATGGACATGCTCTCTAATAGTAGAAACCAAGGCTGGTGCGTGCCTAGCCAAATCACTGAACCGGACCGCATACTTTGACACGGTCATAGAACCCTAGCGCAACTGCTCAAACTCTACGGGCCATGAATCTCTAAGACTCTAGGGAGCATACTCCCTCAAGAACATATCCGAGAACTAAGTCCAAGTGAGTGAAGCTGCATCGGCCGTACTACCCAGCTCACATGCTCTCCACCACTGATAAGCCGCTACCCTAAGCTAGAATATAGTTAAAGCAACCCCACTAGAATCCGCAATACCCATAGTACGGAGAATACGGTGGCACTCCTCAAGAAAACCCTAGGCATCCTCTGACGCCAAGCCACTGAACGTAGGAGGGTGGTACTTCTTGTACCTCTCGAGCCTGAGCTGCTTCTCCTCAGAAGCTGCTGCCCTAACCTCGAGCTGAACTGGGGCTACATGCTGCACTGGTATGACCTCTGGTACCTGGTCAACCTGGACCCGCTGCCCTGGGGTACGGGCAACGGGATTCTATGCTCCTCTCCTGTCTTGAGATGTGGTAGGAGCAAGTGGGATCAACCCTGCCTGAGCTAAAGTGCCAAACATGCTTAGAAATTGGGCGAGAGTCTCTTGGAGTGCTGGTGCAGTAACATGCGTCTCAGGTTTCTGCCCTCCAATTGGAGCTACTAGTGACTCCTCTGTAGAAGCTCGTACGGGTGCTCTGGTCTTCTGATCCAGCTGTACGTGTCCTCACCATGTAAGATAATAAAAAGACAAAAATTTAGAATCTGAAGTCAAAGATTTCACACGATAAGAAATCAAAGAAGTGAAGCTTTTCCTAACAGTTTCATAGCCTCCCGAAGATAAGTACAGACGTCTTCGTACCGATCCGCGAGACTCTACTAAACCTGCTTGTGACTCATAACACCTATGAACCTAGATCTCTGATAACAACTTGTCACGATCCCAAATCCCCTCCGTAGGCTGTTATGACGACACATAGTCTTAAAGACTAGGTAAGCCTAACATTATCCCGAAACATCAAATAAAAAATACTTAAAATTTCAAAACTTCAACAATTTCATCAATAGACTATAAGCTCAATAAGTATAATTTCCCAAAACCCGGTGAGATATGGGTCACAAGCTCTAGATACAATGCTGAACAATCCTATACATCACTTCCTATCAAAACATAAAGAAATAAGGAAAATAGGGTAGAAGGGGACTCTGAGGCCTGTGGACTCAGACAGGTGTACCTTGAAGTCTCCAAGCAGTAACGCAACACACTAATACCGAGGCTGATAAGAAGTACCTGGATCTGCACAAAACATGTGCAGAAGCGTAATATGAGTACACCACAACGGTACCCAGTTAGTGCCAAGCTTAACCTCGGTAGAGCAGTGACGAGGTCGGGTCAAGGCCATACTAGATATAATAAGAAACAAGACAGAAGATATAATGATATAATGAAAATGACAGGTAAGTGAACAATAAATAATTTACTGGAAATAACAACACAGAATCAAGAAAAGCTAATACAACATGAAAGGAAAACAAAAATTTTACATATTACGGAAAACAAGAACCAAACAATACAGCAAATATAGAATATCAACAGGGGCACTCCCGAAATACCACCTCGTAGTCCCAAATCGTAAAAACAAATCACAGTCTCTCCTTATATCACCGCGGGAGCCTTTATATTTGGTTTTTGGAAATCATTGTCCGAAATAGCATCCCGCGTTTTAGCGCACCTTATCACACCGCATGGCCTCTAGTAGTTCCCCTACTAGCCACGCGTATCAAGCCCACCTTATCTCACCGCATGTGTTTCAACACCCAAACCTTATACCGCTGCATGTGTATCAATAATCACAATGGCACGGAAGAAACCCCGTGCAACAATAACAACGACACAACAGAAATCTCGTGCAAACAATAACAACCGCACGACAGAAACCTCATGCAAACAACCAAACAATCACCTCAACAATAATACGAAAGCCAAAACACAACAACTAAATAAATAATATTTTAAGGATATCAATTTCAAGTAAAAAATTTTAACAGTTAAGTAATGAATACTGGAAATCAAGAAAAGCAAGTAATTCAACCAAACATGTGATACAAGTTGCAAATAGGAGATAAAACAAGTAGACATGTGAAATTAGGCTAAACATGATGACTATAACGTGCTAAAGTAACTCAATTAAAGTATGAAAAGGAAACTACGTAGCAAAAACCCACCAAACTACATCCTTGAACCACCAATCCCCTCGCCCCACCCTCGCCCACCCTCAACCCAACTTCCCTAATCCCCGGCACGTGGCCGACCCCTCGCCATGGACAACCACATGTTCCTCCGCCCAGTCCCGGCCCTCGGTCTACTAAATTCTCCAACCTCTCCCCGGCCTACCCTTGGAG
>AWOL01S0075553.1:0-10786 GCA_000715115.1 Nicotiana otophora | reverse complement strand
ATTTCTTTTCATTATTTGGTGTAAGTATTTAGATATAAATACTTTAATATTTATAATTACTTTTGAATGAAATTAATGGTAGGTAAAAATTACTTTAATGTTCTCCGTTGATGTTGGAAATAATGGTAGGTAAAAGTCAGTAAATGGATGCATAAATTGGGGGGTTTTAGCCACCAGATCAGTGTAAGATTGCCGAATATCCATCCACCAAACATGACAAAATGTTAGAAAATGTCAAATCTAACGTAAAGAATAGCACGTCTCATGTGAATTTCAATCCTGAAGTACTGTGCCTTAAATTGTATGCATCTTTTAACTAGAGATGAATCATGAATGCGACAATAAACTATGGTCAAAGATTTTGAACAATTTTTGTTTATATATTTATAGTGAATATTTCTATAGATAGACAAGACGTTTCTTAGATTAGTAAATTCAGCAATGTTTAAGAAATATGTGCCGCCAACATATAATTAAATGAATTCGATCTAAAGTAACTTTTGTTTGTTCCTTTTCTCTTCTTAACTCTAATAATAAAGTAACCTTTGCACTACGACAATTATGGCTGTTGTTTTATGCCATACTTCACTATGACTATGTTGAATTTCAGAAAAAATTGCACCAAATCATCCAACTATTAAAATTAAAAAAAAGTCACTAAATATGTATTTCTTCAGAAAGTTACTGAAAAGTTAAAGGAAAAGAAAGAGAAATAATTTTCTTATATTTGTTTGTCTGAAGGTTAAATAAATAAATAAAGTAAGATCTCCAACAACTTTTTACAAAACGTCAATTCTTGTCCAAAATCTATTACTACCATTATCAGAACTTTCATGATTAAAATTCAAAAGAAAAGAAAAACATCCGACAATTTTTCTTTTCCTTTCCTAACAACCAAACGGTAAAGCTAGGTGCAATGTCAAATTATCGAGGCAGACTGTCTAATTTATTATGGCATTTTGAGTTTTGAAGCTGGCCCGCATATTATATTTCGTGAAGCAAATGAGAATCGTTGCATAGTTTGTAAATAAATATGAAGTAGGATTGTCCCACAACGAAATAAAAAATAATTGTGAAGACATTATATATTAAAAGCCTTAGTATTTTTTGTTTAGGTTTTAAATTTAAACAAACGTGTGTGTTATTCATGATATAAGATAAACGAAGGTCCCTTCGTGAAGCGGCCAAGTATATATGTATATGTCATACACAATGACTTTGTTATATTATTCACTTGTGAGATTTTATTGTGTCGTTATTGTTATCGTAATTCTTTTATTATATCCTGAAGGGACTTATACTTCTATATTCCTCAAATGGTACTATACGAATAATATCTCTTTAAAGAAAGTCTTGGGGTTNAATCATGAATGCGACAATAAACTATGGTCAAAGATTTTGAACAATTTTTGTTTATATATTTATAGTGAATATTTCTATAGATAGACAAGACGTTTCTTAGATTAGTAAATTCAGCAATGTTTAAGAAATATGTGCCGCCAACATATAATTAAATGAATTCGATCTAAAGTAACTTTTGTTTGTTCCTTTTCTCTTCTTAACTCTAATAATAAAGTAACCTTTGCACTACGACAATTATGGCTGTTGTTTTATGCCATACTTCACTATGACTATGTTGAATTTCAGAAAAAATTGCACCAAATCATCCAACTATTAAAATTAAAAAAAAGTCACTAAATATGTATTTCTTCAGAAAGTTACTGAAAAGTTAAAGGAAAAGAAAGAGAAATAATTTTCTTATATTTGNACCCAAATAGCAAAATTACAAATAATGAACATATATTTCTGTACTAACATAATTTAGACTGTTGTATACTTAGAGTCCGTTTGGACATATGATTTTTTTCATTTTTTTTCGAAATCAGTATTTGGCCATAAAATTTTTAATTTTCATTTGAAGATGAATTTTAAAATTTTTCAAAATTTTGACTCAGATCACTCACAAAAATTCAAAAATATATAACCCAAAATTATATTCATGTCCAAACACAACTCTAATTCTCAAATATCATTTTTATCTGAAAAAAAATTTACTTTTTTTTTTTTTCAATTTTACAATTCTTATGTTCAAACGCCCACTTAGTGATAGAGACAAGCTTAGTATCAAACATAAAAAGATTCCAATTATGGATCAGAAGAAAAATTGGAAGCACACGACTTTTTATCACCACTTTTCAAAGTTTCAAAGTTGTAGCAGGAAAAAACTGGTGCGAAATTTATGGAACTTTTTGTGAAATAAAAAGGATATTTATATAAGATTATATGAGCAACTATTTAAATGATTTATGTAATAAGAAAACAAGTGAATGCCGCCCCCTTATTTTCAAGAAATGGTAACATGACTGACCAAATATGATTGTCACATCATCATCATCATCATACTTTGACCTAGCTATCTATCTATCTGGCATAATTAATTTGAAAATCTAAGGAGTGATATAGTTGACCCTAGTTAATTCCTAACCCTACTCATTTACGTAACGCAGTTACCTAACTCCACACATGGAGCTCAACTTCTAGTTTTTGAGAATTTGTTGCGGCAAAACTTTAGGAGAAAAGTTGTTTGGTTGAAAACGTTTGTTTGAAAGTATTTAAGTTATAAAAAAACTGACTAACTGTACCAAATCGATAATTCAATAGTGAAATCGAGAAAAATTTAACTATGGTTTGGTTTGGTGTTGAGAACAAATCCCAAAATTATAATTTGATTTAGTTTTAACTAAAAAAAGTCAAACCAAAATCAAACAAACCCGACATTACATGTATAGAAGTTTAAAATATATTTAATAAATAAAAATATTTATATGTACTTACTAAAAAAAATGTTTATTATAGTGTAGTTTATAAATAATTCTTAAACCTTTTTTATAGTTTTATCTTTTAACGTACTATTTCAACTTTGGACTTATAATTTTTGAATGCATCAATAAGTTTTATTGCCCATAAATATTAATAACTCAAATAAAGCTCAAACCAAAATTAAATAAATACTAATGCTAACAAAAGACATTCAATTCAATAACAGGAATGACAATAGTGTTGCATATCTATTTTTTATTTCTTCATGGTTTAGATAAAATGCATAACTTATTTTTATATTGTTTTAATGTCTAATCTTGTAATTAATAGTATTTATTAGGCGTACTTATTTTAGCATGACTTAGTACTTTTAGATTATATTTATTTTTATATTATGACTTATAATTCATTAGTAATATTTATTTTATGCGATTTTATTATCTTTATTCTTGAATATTTTAGTGCAATGCCATGACTCATCTCATATTTTATGTTATTTCTTGAAATACCTTATATAGTTGTGCCTTAATAGGACTAACGAAATATTTGGAGCACAAATTCTATATTTTTATGTTATGAATACTTTAAAGGAGAAAAAACTCGAAATACCCCAAAAATTCGAGAAACGCGAGAAAAATCGAGATTAAAAAATCCGACTTTTACTAGTTTGGTTTGGACTTTAGATTTAATAATCCGATAAAATTTATTTAATTTGGTAATTGTAAAATCTGAACTAACCGAACCTATATACATCCATAACATTGATAGTACTGCAAAGAATCTTTCATATTATTATTAGTGGCGGACCCAAGTGGTGGCTAGCGGGTTCAACTGAACCCGCTTCACAAAGAAATAATACTGTGTATATGTATAAATTAGGATTAAAGCTGTGTAAATTTTGCATAAATATTTTATTTGAACCCACTTGACAACTATTGTTTTACGACTAAATTTATATACTTCTAAGATTGAACCCGTTTGCACAAAATCCTGGGTCCGCCACTAATTATTACTGTAACTTAACTTGTATTAATATATTACATGTATCATTTATTCTAGGCTATCAACCAGTGCTATTTTTTATATAGAGTTGCATATGTATTTACTTTTTAAATAATCTGATATGCGTAAATATTTTATAATCCGCCAGTGCGTAAAAGTTATATTGATTTTTTTAGAAAACAGTTGTGTTTAGATCATTAGGAATTATTTTTTGGAGAACCAAATAAAAAAAAATTGTTTTCTGGTTTTAGAGAACTTTTCAGAAATTTTATAAATTTAACAGTTTGGCAGCACTAGATAGTCATGCCTCTTTTGAGAAATTTGATTAGTCTTACTGATCTCATTCTACTTATTTAATTAATTTTGAACGAATCAACAAATACAGATCTCCCCTAATAATTATTTGTTGCCTAGTCGATATTTACGTATGTTCAATTATTCGTTGCTTCTGTTCTTTCGGAATGTAGGAAAATCAACCGAGTCTAGAGCAAAATACCAATCCTAACCATAAACTTCATGAACCATCCAAAATATTCTGTCTCGTACCACTCATTAATCATGTAAAAGATGACTATTATATCACCGAAACATAGAAGGACGATTGGTAAGTTTTTCTAATTCACGTTGATTAAAATAATGCCATATTGTCTACTCCATCTGTTCCAAAAATAGATACTATTTTATTATTAGTCTGTTTCTAATTTTCAGTAAGAAATATTACCTTCATATAATTGGAATCAATTTAATTTAAACTTTTTATTTTTTTATTTAAAATTTTTATAGTCATAAAAATATTATTATATATTAAGAATTTAAATTTTCAGAAGTCATATAATCACATAAATATTATTATATTTTAAATTAAACTCTAAGCTAGTTTCAAAAAAAAATTTTTCTTTTTAAACTTCATGTCAAATCAAATTAGTGTGTCATATATATATATATATATATGCCAACAAATTAGTTTTTCTTAGGATGCATGGAGTACTAACTTTGGTTACCACGCAAGTTGCCATTAAAGTGTTGTACACAAATTTAGAGATAAGAAAAGAAAAGGAATATATAATGGTGGACCAATATTGACTGGCAAAATTAAAGGGACAAAGCTAGCTAGATCGAGTATCTTATCAATCCAACATATATGGCAAATAAAGCAGGTACATGTGATTGTCTGATTTTAGTGTATCAAACATCTAAGATATATGTACCACTGACCGTACTATCTATCATCCATCTTGGACCAGCTAAATTAGGGTTTCGACCGAGCTCTTTTTTTTTATAACGGTAGTGTACTAATTTGTTTGTGCGAATCTCGATTAATTTTATGAAAGAATTTGCTATCTTTTACCAGCATAAATACAGATAGCCTTGTCCATCAAGATTTGAATATATAAATGAGAAGAAATCGTCAATTATTTTGTCTTCTTTGACATTTCATAAATGTAAGACTTCACAGTTCTCGACTCATCTCATTGATCATTAGACCACACTCCGTTTTGTTATAGCGTATGAACTGGATACTACCTTCTCCTGTTGTAACCTAGTAAATATAAAACACTTGTCCACCCACATTTTATAACCCTACCTGACTTGTCAAAAGTTCTTCATATATACCAATAATTTCTTATCTGAAATGGTTAGAAATAAATTAGTTAATAGTAGAAAATTTTGAATAGTTATACTTTTAAACGTAGAGGTAATATATTTCCTTTTATTAAACCAATTTATCTTTCTTTGGCACTTAAACGATTTTGATATATAAACAGTTGCATCTGTAACTTAGAAATAAATAAGCCAGATTTCCAAATTAAAGAAATGCAGAAAGTTTGAACTACAAATAATTTTTTCTAATTCATTTTCAACTTCAATTTTAAATAATCTTTTAAAACTTTTATTTAACTTAAATCAAATATTATCCGACATGAACCCAGCCACCACTCACCAGCCTCATTTAGAAAAGTGTAAATAGCAAGTTGGGTTGTCAGAATAGAAGGACGTTGTAATTCTGGGGTGTTTCCAAGGAATATATGGAAGATATTTGCATTTTCTCCAATCTCCCTCATGTTTGTGATTTATTGTTTCAACTCAAATCTTTTTGTAAAGTTCGTTCCTAGCTTCCAATCATTTTGTTTTATCAATAAATGAGAACTATTAGCATATATGAAACTTTTATTTTACTCAAATATCTTTTTTGTTCAAAAATATATAAACAATTAGTTAACTGATGATCTAAATGGAATCATGATAAATCTGGAAATTGAATGGTAGCTCAATAGTGTAGTTATTATCTTGCATATAAAGGTGCAAAATTCATATTAATTCTAACCAAACTACTTCTTCTAAGCTTCACAAAATAGAAAAAATAATAATGAAGCTAAGTAGCCGCTCACACAACTAATAAAACTAAAAATAATTGACAGATATTATATATATATATATATATATATATATATATTATATAAATATAATTATGTATAATCTATGTATACTGATAAAAAAAAATAACAGAGTGATTTTCCTTTGGGAAAACATTACTAATAACTAATAGCAGAATTATTTACAAGAGGAAGGCAGCGGCAAGTCGTGGAGTCACATAATCCACACAGTATACAGATAAGTTTAAGATAATTTTGGAGACATCCTTGGAATTATGCTAAAAACAAGACTATTCTTCCTAGCTAGCTAGATCTGCTTCCCTGAAAAATGGTAAAAAGATCATGTCGAAATTTAAAGCTGCAGCTCAATCTGTCTATAGTTAACTGGTGGTCCAGCACATCAACAAATTAAAGAAAAAAGAATTTGATAATGACATTTGTCTCTAGAATAAATTCATATACATTGGGTAGAAATGAATTTGATCACTAGCAAAAACGCGTGTATATTTAGAGTTTAATTAACAGCTTGTTTGGATAGTTATTATATATTATTTTTAATATATCATATTATATTGTATTATATTATTTATTAATATAATATTTAAATAAATTATATTATTTTATGTTATTTCATAATATCACGTAACAATAATTTGAATAATAAGATTATGGGGTAGAATAATTATTTAAAAAGGTAAGATAAAAAGTAAAATCGAATTATAGTAAGAGCGGGATTTTAGAAAATAAGGTAACGACGCGGTCACACTAAATCGGTGTGTTAATCGAATTTAACAGTATGATACATTAAAATTTAAAAAATAATTAAAATAAACATTATATTTAAAGTAAAAATACGATACAATATAATAAGTAACAACCATCCAAACAAGTAGTCATGATACTCGCACCAGGTGCTTATATACTTTAATAATTACTAATAAGTTATGTAAATACGTATATCATTTAGCCATAATTAGTAATTAAGAGATTAATGTATATTTGAAAGATGTATTTCTAACCTTCATTAGTTTAGTATAAATATAAGGTGTTAATAAATTTTTACTTGATCACATATAGGTAATAGGTCCAATGATTTATATATGAAAGAGATAAATATGAAAAAAGAGCACAAAAGCGACTCACATTATTTCACACTTCGTTTTGTCTGATCTTGTTTTCTTTTATTTTGCTTTTCTGATTTTAGTAAAAAACAAATGTCTTGGATTTTGATTGTATTTGCTAAAATCTCCTATGCGCTTATTGCACTTTACCTACTCTGTCGCAAAAANAATTAGTAATTAAGAGATTAATGTATATTTGAAAGATGTATTTCTAACCTTCATTAGTTTAGTATAAATATAAGGTGTTAATAAATTTTTACTTGATCACATATAGGTAATAGGTCCCAATGATTTATATATGAAAGAGATAAATATGAAAAAAGAGCACAAAAGCGACTCATATTATTTCACACTTCGTTTTGTCCGATCTTGTTTTCTTTTATTTTGCTTTTCTAATTTTAGTAAAAAACAAATGTCGTGGATTTTGATTGTATTTGCTAAAATCTCCTATGCGCTTTTTGCACTTTACCTACTCTGTCGCAAAAGAATAAGTACACAACTGGTTTTGAAAGTCAACAAACTTTTTAAATATTCTTAACCCTAAAAATTTGTGATTTATAGTAGCTTCTATAATAAATTTCGTGTTTTAGTTTTAAAAACTAAGATATTATATCTTAATTTATGTCAAAAATTAAATTCTTTATTCCTCATATTCCGAAGCTCAATAAAAGATAATTGCTGGAAACTTAGGTCAAGATATAGGTTTTCATTAAATTTGACTTATTAAGTCAGTGGTCACGTAATTTTTGTTTCAAATAAAGCTCAATATTTTCCTAACACACTGAACTTTTGGATTTATTTGGCTGCTTTACAAATCATAAACATTTGGTGACGATCTGAAAAAATAGATTACGTAGTTTCCACAAGCTTATGTGTTCAACACACTAGCTAAGACTTATCCACATACCAAAAAAGTTGTCAATTATTTTAATAATAAGGATTTTCTAAAAAGGCAAGTGCGTATTGTTCACCAAGAAAAAGGCAAACCACAATATATACTTACTAACTAAGCAACACAAAAGAAGTACTAAAACCAAAAATATGTGGTCGGTGGCAATTTCCAAAAGAGTCCTAAAAGCTTTGATTATAATCAATCTTATTTCTTTCTTTACTTAAAAAGAAGAAATCTCAAAAAGCCAATTGCAATGAGACGTTTTGTTCAATAAAATATAATCCCTTTTCCCCCCTTACGTACCGCCATGCACCACACTTTTTCATACTTTGGTCTTCTCTCTTCAATTGGCTGCAAATTAGTCCATTAAAGAGTTGAAGCTGACATAAATTTAGAAATAGATATGTATGCCATCTGAGTTGCAATGAGGCATAGGTTGATCAATGATTGTAATTTTCACTATAAACAATCCCTCTACCATTAAGCAAATATCTCAAGCTCGAGCTTGGGGAAAAAAAATCCTTGTGTAGAGTATTTTTCTCTTTATAAGTTTTATGCAGTGCAAATTCGAATTAGTCGAACTCCAATGCGATTCGTATCTTAAGAACGATTCATATCTTAAGAAGTGCCACTTGTCATTATTCTCGGGCTCACTCCTTTAATCTGTATGTTTTTTAAAGTTGCCACAAGGCACAATTAAATGGTAAACTTGTCTCTGTTATTCTTCCCTAGAACTATAATTATTCATAAGAATTATTGATTCTTCTATGGAAGTAATAAGAAATATCGTTCACTTGACGTCTCTTATTTGTAGTTATTAGATTTGTAATAATTTGTTTTCCATTACTTGAAGAAAACATAAATGTGATGAGGCTGCAAATGGCAATATGAAATATTCAATTTGTTGTCTTAAGGCTAACTACCCAACAATGGCATCACTATTAAAGTTCTAAGCTTTGTCATGAAAAGCACACATTTTACATTCTAAAGGCACCAATAGTCACACTCCACACGACCTTTTAATGCACATATTAAATCATTTTCCTTCAGAAAGATGATGATGTATGCATTGTCTTATTCATAACTTGTCTTTTGGATAATACTTTTACTGAGAGTTTGCCTCTTACCCCACCACCCCAACCATGTTTGACCCCCCACCCACCCCTTTTTCGGGATGCCACATCGATTCAACACATGTTATTATTAGGTCTCTATTTCATATTCTTGATTTTATATGTTTTGCTAATAGTTTTGTAGTATCATACTAGGGAGAAGATTTTGGCTACTTTTTTTCAATTGTTTTTAAAATAATGTTTGTTCATGGAATATGATTAGTGTTTGAAAAAAATTCAAAGTTCCCAAATATTGGTTTAGACAGTTTTTTGGGTAAAAGTTTTTCTTCGACTCACAAAACTTCAACTTTTTTTCAAATAAAATACATGTCCAAACATAACTTAATTTCTAACACAACTTCAAAAACTCTTTTTCAAGTTTCAATCAAATCTATGTTCAAACGCTAGTATAGGTTACCTGTAACAATTAACAATATGGCATAGAATGGTGGGTCCGTGGAATTGTTACAAAAAGACAAATCAAATCATGAATATTGAGATATAATTAAGCAAATAAAAGTATATTTTTTTTACATAAGTTAATATTAGATGATATTGTTACAAATTCAATATGGTATTAGAGCACACATGTCACGGGTTCATGAAACGAATCAAAACCTGAGATAAAATTAAGTAAATAAAAATGTGTTATATTTAATAAAAGCGTGTCATATTTAATAACTTAAAACTTACAATTCAACTATATTGTGCCATACTGTTGTAACATTTCACTAAACATCTCTGGGAGATTTTTGAACTCCATGTAAGTAAATGAACCTCCATTTGAAGTGTTCAGAACTTTCAATGCAATCAAATAATATGGCAGCTCAAGTATTAATCAGCTGATTGTCCCCTGAATAAATCTTCTCAATAATTGCTTTCATAATCTTTTACCTTTGAGTAGCAATATAAGAAAATAGACAAGGCAATAAAGATTATATCTCTCACGAATTCGTGTCCACTAGAGTGTATGCTTATCCAATATTAGGTTTCAACTTTCTTGGAGCCACACAACACGTTTTCTTTTTGAGTACCTTTGTCATTTTTGGTGAACTATAGGATAAAAGAGAAGGATACGTTTTCAAATATTGAATTTGAAAGAATAGGGAGCAGACCATCTTTTGTGTAAAGAAAATTAAGCAATAATACCATTTTCTTGGGGAAAAAGTGTGACATAAAAATAAAAGAAAATGAAAACGGACCTAATAATAACCTAAACTACGAGATTGGTATTGAGTGATGCTTGCAATTTCACACAGCATCAAGGTTTCAATCATATAAAAGATTGTCCACTTTTCTCTCTCAATATATGTGTTTACCGGAAAAATCGGATAACGTTATATTTGTGTATGATTCTAAGGATATGCGATACAATTTAATATAAATCGCGTAGAGAAATAGAAATATGAGTATTGTTGACTGTAAGAATGAAAATAACCAGCAAAAGGGGATAACTATCAATAA